>JAUMJK010000551.1:0-182575 GCA_033558105.1 Coccyzus lansbergi | reverse complement strand
CCCTTCCTGTGGAAATGGGGCTCCCTCCATGTTGTGGCGATGCTATTCTCGGGGAAACGTCAGTCTTTTCCATGGGTTGGGCATCTAATTGCAGTGCGAATGGGCTTTGTGGGGTGGAGACCCTCTTTTTCTTGAGGGAAATTCTGCTCCCTTCTAGGGTGAGGACCCTCTTTCCTGGAGAAATGGGTCCTTCCCTGTGCTGGGGACCTCCTTCCCATGGAAACAGGATTTCCATGTGGCATAGGAGAGCAAATGGGAGCTCTTGTGGGGTGGACACCCCCATTCCTTTGGAAATGAGGTTTCCTTGTGGGATGAGGAACCCCCTTCCTGGGAAATGAGGTTTCCTTGTGAGATGAGGAACCCCCTTCCTGGGAAATGAGGTTTCCTTGTGGGATGAGGAACGCCCTTCCTGGGAAATGAGGTTTCCTTGTGAGATGAGGAACCCCCTTCCTGGGAAATGGGATTCTCCTGTGGGATGAGGAACCCCCTTCCTGGGAAATGAGGTTTCTCCTGTGGGATGAGGAACCCCCTTCCTGGGAAATGAGGTTTCTCCTGTGGGGTGAGGATCCCTTTCCTGAAGAAAATGGGCTCCACTGTGAGGTGAGGAATCCCTTCCAGGCTCTTCCTGCGGAGCGATCACCCCCTTTCTTGTCGAAAATGGGGCTCCCCATAGGCTGGGCCCCACACGTATAGAATGTTAGAATCATAGAATCACCAGGTTGGAAGAGACCCACCGGATCATGGAAGTTGTCAGAGATGATGTAAGGTGTCGTTTTTCATCTGATTCACTGGAAGACTTGGGTTTCTTCTGGGCTGATTAACTGCTATAAAACAAAACATTCGCTCTTGTCCTGTCTCTGAAACCGAACTTATTCTCTTTTTCTCCCCCCAAAGGACATCTTTTGATTTTTAAAGCTCAACCCGAGAATTCTCACTCTGTTGTTTGATCTGAATCTCTTCCAAAAGGCTAAGTTCCTGTTATTCGAGATGCCCTTTGGCTTTAATCTCTGTCTTTCCGTCTTCTTAGCTCTAACTTTTCCGGCATATTACTCTAGGAGAGAATTTGTCTGTTGTTACTCGACAGAAACATCTGATTTTTTGCACACAGTGAAGGGATTTGAAAGCAAAATAACTATTTTAGAGAACTCCGGTTGTTAGAACGTGATAAATCGTTTGCTTGGATTTTTTTAAAATTATCATTATGGAATACATATACATACCCCTGTGTATATTATCAACGGTCGGACAATTGATAATTGATAATATTATAGACTATATTACATTTGGACAATTAATAATATTATAGACTATACTATAGTTGGACAATTGATAATTGATAATATTATAGACTAGATTGTAGTCCAACCATTATTAATGAATGGACAATTGATAATTGATAGTATTATAGACTATAGTTGGACAACTGATAATTGATAATATTATAGACTAGATTATAGTCCAACCATTATTAATGATTGGACAATTGATAATTGATAATATTATAGACTATATTATAGTTGGGCAATTGATAATATTATAGACTATATTATAGTTGGACAATTGATAATTGATAATATTATAGACTATATTATAATTGGACAATTGATAATTGATAATATTATAGATTATATTATGGTTCAACCACTATTAATGGTTGGACAATTGGTAATTGATAATATTATAGACTAGATTATAGTCCATCGATTATTAATGGTTGGACAATTGATAATTGATAATATAGATTATATTATGGTCCAACCATTATTAATGGTTGGACAATTGGTAATTGATAATATTATAGACTATATTATAGTTGGACAATTGATAATTGATAATATTCTAGACTAGATTATAGTCTATAGACAATTGATAATTGATAATATTCTAGACTGTATTATAGTCCAACCATTATTAATGGTTGGACAATTGATAATCAATAATATTATAGACTAGATTATAGTCTATAGACAATTGATAATTGATAATGTTATAGACTATATTATAGTCCAACCATTATTAATGGTTGGATAATTGATAATATTATAGTCCAACCATTATTAATGGTTGGATAATTGATAATATTATAGACTAGATTATAGTTGGACAATTGGTAATTGATAATATTATAGACTAGATTATAATTGGACAATTGGTAATTAATAATATTATAGACTGGATTATAGTCCAACCATTATTAATGATTGGACAATTAGTAATTGATAATATTATAGACTATATTATAGTCCAACCATTATTAATGGTGGATGATCCAGTGGGTCTTTTCCAACCTGGTGATTCTATGATTCTATTGGGACCAACCATTCCTATCAAAATGGAATATTCCTATCAAAATATGGAGGAAGAGGATCTCCCCTGTGGGTTTGGGCTGCCTTTTTACTCAGAAATGGGTGCGGAGAGCCCCTTCCTTGGGGGGAAAAAAGGGGGTTCAAGCTGAACATCCCCCCCTTCTTCTCCAGGTGCTACGCTCGCCTGCACCCCCGCGCCGTCAATTGCCGCAAGAAGAAGTGTGGCCACACCAACAACCTGCGCCCCAAGAAGAAGGTCAAGTAGAGCGGGTTGGGCCCGCGTCCCCCAATAAAGCAGCGCAGAGCTCCTGCTCCCTCCCTGGCTCTTGGCGTCTCTTTGGGGTCTCTTTGGGGTTCGAATTTGGGGTCTCTTTGGGCTTGGGAGAAGCCTGGCTGGAAAACTGCCAGGAGGAGAGGGACCTGGGGGTGTTGTTGGTCGACAGCCGACTGACCATGAGCCAACAGTGTGCCCAGGGGGCCAAGAAGGCCAATGGCATCCTGGCTTGGATCAGAAATGGTGTGACCAGCAGGGCCAGGGAGGTGATTCTCCCTCTGGACTCAGCACTGGTGAGGCCGCTCCTTGAATCCTGTGTTGAGTTGTGGACCCCTCAGCACAAGAAGGATGTTGAGGCTCTGGAGAGAGTCCAGAGAAGAGCAACGAAGCTGGGGAAGGGGCTGGAGAAGAAGAGGAGCGACTGAGAGAGCTGGGGTTGTTTATCCTGGAGAAGAGGAGGCTGAGAGGAGACCTCATTACTCTCTACAACTACCTGAAAGGAGGTTGTAGAGAGGAGGGAGTTGGGCTCTTCTCCCAAGGGACGGGACAGGACAAGAGGGAATGGCCTCAAGCTCCACCAGGGGAGATTTAGGCTGGAGATTAGGAGCAAGTTTTTCACACAGAGGGTTATTGAGCATTGGAACAGGCTGCCCAGGGAGGTGGTTGATTCCCCTTCCCTGGAGGTATTTAAGGGACGGGTGGATGAGGTCTTGAGGGACTTGGTTTAGTGTTTGATAGGAATGGTTGGACTCGATGATCCGATGGGTCTCTTCCAACCTGGTTGTTCTGTGGTTCTATGAATGGCTGCGGTTCCCGAGCCGGAGGGAGCGGCAGTGCCGGCGGTTGCCAGCAGGGGGCGCTGCCGGCTCCGCTCCGCCCCGCGAGCTGCGGCCATGGTGAGCAGGGAGGGCGCTGCGGGTCCGCGATGGGGAAGCCTGGATTGGGGGTGGGAGGAGGGGAACCGATCCGGTTCGGCCACGCTTGGCTGAGAGGTGGGGGGAGTCCCGGGGGGTGGAGGCTGGTCCTGGTCTCTATCCAGGAGGGGGGAATCCCGTTGGAGGGATGGGGCCCGTTCCGGTTTGTGCACGCGTGATTGGGAAGGGGGGATTTCAATCCGGTTCGTGCACACGTGGCTGGGTGGGTCCTAATCCGGATTAGACACTCTGGTTGGGGGGGAATCCCGGGTTTGATCCCGTTCCAGGGAGGGGGCCCGATGTGGTTTGTGCACGCGTGATTGGGGGTGGGGTAATCTCAATCCGGTTCGTGCACACTTGGCTGGGTGGGTCCTAATCCGGATTAGACACTCTGGCTGGGGGGGAATCCCGGGTTTGATCCCGTTCGAGGGAGGGGGACTGATCCGGTTTGTACACGCGTGATTGGGGGTGGGGGTCGGAGGGTGGGAGGATCTCAATCCGCTTCGTGCACACGTGGGTGGGTGGGTCCTAATCCGGATCAAACACGTGTGGCTGGGTGGGTCCTAATCCAGTTGGTTCACGTGTATCCTGGGTGAGTCTTAATCTGCATTGTTCACGCGTAACTGGAGTGGGTCCCAGTCCAGCTCCTTCCCATGTGGCTGGGGGGGGATCCCAGTCCAGTTCATGCTGGTGTGCTGGGTGGGTCCTAATCCGGATCAAACACCCGTGGCTGGGTGGGTCCTAATCCAGGTCATTCATGTGTATCCTGGGTGGGTCCTAATCCGCATCGTTCATGCGTAACTGGAGTGGGTCCCAATCCAGCTCCTTCACATGTGACTGGGGGGGATCCCAGTCCGGTTCATGTGTGTTCCTGGTCCTGATGTGGTTTGTACAAACCTGGCTGGGGGGTTCCTGGTCCCAGTCCAGTTCGTGCACACCTGCTCACCAGCACCGAGCTCACTACTAGGAGCAGAGCTGCCCCATGTGGCAGTGTCACCATCACTGAGCTCACTACTAGGAGCAGAGCTGCCCCATGTGCCAGTGTCACCATCACTGAGCTCACTACTAGGAGCAGAGCTGCCCCATGTGCCAGTGTCACCATCACTGAGCTCACTACTAGGAGCAGAGCTGCCCCATGTGCTAGTGCCACCATCACCAAGCTCACTACTAGGAGCAGGACTGCCCCATGTGGCAGTGTCACCATCACCAACTTCACTACTAGGAGCAGAGCTGCCCTATGTACCAGTGTCACCATCACCGAGCTCACTACTAGGAGCAGAGCTGCCCCATGTACCAGTGTCACCATCACTGAGCTCACTACTAGGAGCAGAGCTGCCCCATGTGCCAGTGTCACCATCACCGAGCTCACTACTAGGAGCAGAGCTGCCCCATGTGCCAGTGTCACCATCACCAAGCTCACTACTAGGAGCAGAGCTGCCCCATGTGCCAGTGTCACCATCATCGAGCTCACTAGTGGGAGCAGAGCTGCCCCATGTGGCAGTGTCACCATCACCAAGCTCACTACTAGGAGCAGAGCTGCCCTATGTACCAGTGTCACCATCACCGAGCTCACTAGTGGGAGCAGAGCTGCCCCAGGTGCCAGTGTCACCATCACCGAGCTCACTAGTGGGAGCAGAGCTGCCCCATGTTCTAGTGTCACCATCACTGAGCCAACTAGTGGGAGCAGAGCTGCCCCATGTGCCAGTGTCACCGTCATTGAGCTCACTAGTGGGAGCAGAGCTGCCCCATGTGGCAGTGTCACCATCACCAAGCTCACTACTAGGAGCAGAGCTGCCCTATGTACCAGTGTCACCATCACTGAGCTCACTAGTGGGAGCAGAGCTGCCCTATGTGCCAGTGTCACCATCACTGAGCTCACTAGTGGGAGCAGAGCCACTCCAGATGCCAGTGTCACCATCACCGAGCTCACTAGTGGGAGCAGAGCCAGCCCATGTGCCAGTGTCACCATCATCGAGCTCACTACTAGCAGCAGAGCTGCTCTATGTCTTGGTGTCACCATCATCCCACGTCACCGAGCTCACTAGTGGGAGCAGAGCTGCCCCATGTGCCAGTGTCACCATCACCAAGCTCACTAGTGGAAGCAGAGCCAGCCCATGTGCCAGTGTCACCATGACTGAGCTCACTACTAGGAGCAGAGCTGCTCTATGTCTTGGTGTCACCATCACCCCACGTCACCGAGCTCACTAGTGGGAGCAGAGCCACTTCGCGTGCCGATGTCCCCGTCACCCCATGCTACCCAGCTCACTAGTGGGAGCGGAGCCACCCCATAAGCCGGTGTCACCGTCACCTACACTGTCACCATCCCCTTCTCCCGCAGACGGGCGAGGCCGTGAAGGTGCTGCTGCAGCGGCTGCAGGAGCTGCAGAGCGAGCGCGCTGAGGCTTACCGGCTCCTGGAGGAGTGAGTACGGGGGGCACCGCCGTGGGTGGGCAGGGGGGGTGGGGGGGTCCCCGACAAGGAACCGAATCCCCCATCCTGTTCCTTTTTGGGGGGGAACGGGGGGCATCGGGATGGCTGATGAGCTCCAGCTGCCAGGGGACGACCGTGCCGGACACCTGGATTTGATTTTAGCATCCGACAGGCGATGACGGAGCTCGCGGGCCACGGGCTCGGGAAGCGGGAAGTCAAAAATACCCAATACTCCCCTCCCTAAACCAAAAAAGAAGCTGCCAAGATGGTTGTGTGCAAGGGTCGAAGCCTGGTCATGGGTCTGGGTAGGAAAACCTCTTGTGGTGCTGCTGGCTGAGGGGGTGACAAAGAGGGTTTGGCACCGAGAGGCTGGGGGGTCACTGTCCCGATGTCCCAGGGGTCACCAGATCATAGAACGACCAGGTTGGAAGAGACCCATCGGATCATCGAGTCCAACCATTCCTATCAAACGCTAACCCATGTCCCTCAGGACCTCATCTTCCTGTGCCTTAAACACCTCCAGGGAAGGGGAATCAACCACCTCCCTGGGCAGCCTATTCCAATGCCCAATGACCCTCTGTGTGAAAAACTTCCTCCTAATCTCCAGCCTAAATCTCCCCTGGCGGAGCTTGAGGCCATTCCCTCTTGTCCTGTTCCTTGGATGTACCTGATGTACATCCAAGTACATCCAAGATGTACCTGAGCAGCGCTTCCCACTACGACTTCCCGCGGTACCTTGTGGTGCTGCTGGCAGGGGGGGGTGACAAAGAGGGTTTTGGCACCGAGAGGCTGGGATGTCACCATCCCAATGTCCCAGGGGTCACCAGCTGTACCTGAGCAGCGCTCCCCACTACGACTTCCCACGCTACCGGCAGCGGGTGCACGAGGTGACGGAGACCTTCAAGCGCGTGTCGGGCGACGTGCTGGGCATCGCCGGGCGGCTGCAGGGAGAGCTCGCCCGCCCAGACCTGGCCCAGCACCTCGCTCGCCTCCAGGAGCGGGAGCAGGAGAAGTTGCAGCTGGTGAGGGACGGGGACGCTGCCCTGGGGCTGCATTTGGGGTGAGGGAGAGTCCCCCAGATTCGTCGGGCACGGCTGGGGCTGAATTTGAGGGTTGCAGGTCCCACTAGTTCCCTGGGACAGGGCTGGGTCTGCTTTATTAGGGTTTGCCCTGCTGCCCTGGGGCTGCCCCTGGGGCTGGATTTGGGGTGAGGGGGAGTCCCCCAGCTTCCTCGGGCACGTCTGGGGCTGCATTTGGGGTGAGGCAGAGTCCCCCAGCTTCCTTGGGCACGTCTGGGGCTGCATTTGGGGTGTCTCACTATCCTGGTGCTGCCTTTGGGGTCAGGGGGTGTCCTCCTACCATCCTGGGGCTGCTTTTGGGGTTGGGGTGTCTCACTATCACCCTGGGGCTGCTTTGGGGGTTGGGGGGTGTCCTACTACCATCATGGGGCTGCTTTTGGGGTGTCTCACTATCATCCTGGGGCTGCCTTTGGGGTCAGGGGGTGTCCTAATACCATCCTGGGGCTGCTTTTGGGGTTGAGGAGGGTGGTCTCACTGCTGCCCTGGGGCTGCTTTTGGGGTTGGGGGGATCCCACTACCATCCTGGGGCTGCTTTTGGGGTGTCTCACTATTCTGAGGCTGCCTTTGGGGTTGGGGGGGTGTCCTACTACCACCATGGTGCAACTTTTGGGGTGTCTCACTCTCCTGGGGCTGCCTTTGGGGTCGGGGCGTGTTCTACTACCACCATGGGACTGCTTTTGGGGTGTCTCACTACCATCCTGGGGCTGCTTTTGGGGTCAGGGGGTGTCCTCCTACCATCCTGGGGCTGCTTTTGGGGTTGGGGTGTCTCACTATCACCCTGGGGCTGCTTTGGGGGTTGGGGGGTGTCCTACTACCATCATGGGGCTGCTTTTGGGGTGTCTCACTACCATCCTGGGGCTGCTTTTGGGGTCAGGGGGTGTCCTATTACCACCATAGGGCTGCTTTTGGGGTGTCTCACTATCCTCCTGGGGCTGCTTTCGGGTTTGATATGGTGCTCTCCCTACTGCCCCAGGGCTGGGGCTGAATTTGGGGCACGTGAGGCTCTCCCCTCCGCCTGGGGCGCGGCAGGGGGGCTGCTTTTATGGGGTGGAGGGGGGTCCCACCTTTGTGTTGGCCATCCCCAGACGGCACAGCTCCAGCTGGCTCGGCAGCGGGCGCAGGATGAACCCGACGGGGACTCCCCTCAGCAGGAGGTGCGGGAGCTCAAGCACAAGTAGGTGGTGGCCTCCACGCTGGTTTGGTTTTTTGGGGTGATGGCAGCATCGCTTCCCCCCAGCAGCCTGGGACCCCCTCCCCAGCCCAGGAGGCCCCAGATGGTGCCTTCCGAAGCCCCCGGGGAGGGTTTGGCGATGCCGCGGCCGCCGTTCCTCGGCCTCCCCGGCCGGAGTGTTTCATAAACAGCGCAGGGGAGAGGCGAGGCGGCCGGCCTAATACGCTCCATATGGCCTTTATTTATAGTTTCCATCCGCTCTCCTTTAAGGCTAATTAAAACCATTGAGGCAATCAGCGAAATTCTCCAGGACCTCAAGTACGATTCGGAAGAAGCCGAGTGATGGGTGTCCCCGTGGGAACAGCCGCGGGGGCCGCCCGCTCCCGACCGGGGGGCCCCCCGCGCCCCCATAAACCTCCAGCACGGCTCCTTCCCCCCAACACCCCCTGAACCTGCAAGGTGGGAGCTTTCCCCCACCTCAGACCCTTTTCTTCAGTTCAGGCTGGATGTAGGGGGAGGAAAAACCCCATCCCAGGAGAAGTGGGGACCCCCTAAACTCTGAGGCCTCTTAGCAGAGGGGGCTGAGGGGAACCGGTTCCCTCCACAGCTCCACCAGGGCTTTCCCTAAGGGGAACCCCAACCCACAGGGACAAGGGAGAGGGGTCTGTGTGAGCCCCATGGCAGCAGCACCCCCAAACCCAGCCCCCCCCCAAGGGCCCTTTTCCTCCTCATCCCAAATAAAGCCGTCCCCGTAGGCCGAGTCGTGTGGTCTGAAGGCTCCTGTGTTCCCCATCTTGGCTCCATCCCTGGGGTGCGGCGACCGGGGACATGAGGCCTTTGAGATGTGGCCATGAGGGACTCGAGGGCTCTGAGATGTGGTGATGAGGGACATGAGGCCTTTGAGATGTGTCAATGAGGGACATGAGGGCTCCGAGATGTGGTGATGAGGGACATGAGGCCTTTGAGATGTGGTGATGAGGGACATGAGGCCTTTGAGATGTGGCGATGAGGGACATGCGGGCTCCGAGATGTGGTGACGAGGGACACGGGGGCTCTGAGATGTGGTGACGAGGGACACAGGGACTCTGAGATGTGGTGACAAGGGATACAAGGTCTCTGAGATGTGGCGACAAGTGACGTGAGGCCTCTGAGATGTGGTGACAAGTGACGTGAGGGCCTCTGAGATGTAGTGAGGAGGGATACAGGTCCTGTTTGGCTGTGGTGACAAGGGACAGGGGAGCCCTGGGGGTGGTGATGAGGGTCACGGGTCCCATTTGGCTACGGTGATGGGGGACACGGGTCCCATTTGGCTACGGTGATGGGGGACATGGGTCCCATTTGGCTATGGTGATGGGGGACACAGGTCCCATTTGGCTACAGTGTCGGGGGACGCGGTCCCATTTGGCTACAGTGATGGGGGACACAGGTCCCCATTTGGCTACGGTGTCGGGGGACACAAGTTCCGTTTGGCTGCCCGCAGCCTCCCCGCTGACGCAGCCCCTGCTGGGGTTTCCGAGGTTTATTGGCATTAAGCTTAAATCTGTTCCTAATTGACTGCAATGGAACCAAAATAAGGCTGGTTTGAATCAAAACCGGAGCAGTCGCTGGGGCGAACCCCAGCAGCCTCCAACCCAGCCTGCGACGCTCCCCGGGGACGGGACCCCCCATGCGCTCACGCGTAGGTCCCCAAAACTGCATCCCGGGGGCTGCGACAGGGCTGGGGGGCCACCCGGTGAGCCCCCGTCACCCCCTTCATCCCCGGAGTTGCTCGGGCTGGTGGCAAAGGAGCGAAGCCGCCAGGTCCCTCTGTGCCAGGTGAGGCTGGGGGGGTCCCCTTGCTGTACCCCCACCCCGGCTCACCCCGTCCCACCCCACGGGCTGCGTTGCGCCCCGGTTGCCGTCCTGCTCCCCTGTAGCAGGGCTGGGGGGTTGCAGGGGATCCCGGGTGGGCGCCGGGCACCCCGTCTTCTCCTGCTGGTACTCGGGCCCCCCCGGGGGCTACAACTTATCGCCGGGAAGCACCTGCGGAAAGGAGCAGAGCCCCCGTGTCGCCGCACCCCACCACCCCCTCGCCAGCTTCCCAGGATTCGGGGTCCCCCTATACACCCATCTCTCAGCATCCCAACCCCAGAGCAGCCCAGGGATGGGGGTGGGGGGGCTTCACCCTACAGCCCCCCAGAAGGATCCTAGTGTGTTGAGGAGGTCACCCTGCATCCTAGGAGCTGGGGGTTCACCCTGCATCCCATTTCCAGCATCCTAGGAGTTGGGGGTTCACCCTGCATCCAATTTCCAGCATCTCAAGGGCTTGGGGTTCACCCTGCATCCCATTTCCAGCATCCCAAGGGCTTGGGGTTGACCCTGCATCCCCCCCACAGCATCCCAAGGGCTTGGGGTTCATCCTGTGTTCCCCCCTCCAGCATCCCAAGGGCTTGGGGGGTCACCCTGCACCCTTCCTCCGCACTGCAAGGGTTGGGGGTGCACCCTGCATCCCCCCTACAGCATCCCAAGGGTTGAGGGTTCACCCTGCATCCCATTTCCAGTATCTCAAGGCGTTGGGGTTCATACTATATACCCCCCTAGCATCTCAGGGTTTGGGGGTTCACCCTGCATCCCATTTCCAGCATCCCAGGGCTTGGGGTTGACCCTGCATTCCCCCTCCAGTATCTCAAAGGCCTTGGGGTTCATCCTGCGTCCTCCCTCCAGCATCCTAGGAGTTGGGGGTTCACCCTGCATCCTCTCTCCAGCATCTCAAGGGCTTGGGGTTCATCCCGCATACCCCCTCTGCCATCCCAGGGTTTGGGGGTTCACCCCACATCCCCTCCTCCAGCACCCCAAGGGCTCCAACATCCCAGGTGGCACCAGGGAAAAGAAGTGCGAAAGGCTCCTTACCTACCTGGTTGCGTGCTTTGTGCGATTTCTGCAGCCACACGCGCCACTGGTCGTAGAGTTTGATGCCGAGGTTGGAGCAGCCGTAGGCGTGTTTCTTCACCCACCCGAAGAACTGCTTCAGCTCCCTCCGCAGCGTCGTGTTTTGCTCCCCTCCTTTGGGGTCGCAGCCTCCTGCTGCTCGCTCTGCGGGGACCAGGGGGTCAGCAGTGCCGTGGAGTTGGGGGAACACCCCAGCGCCATGAATAATGGGGGAAAACGAGCAGCTTTTAGGCTTTCCTAGAGCTCATTTAGCCTGGAGAAGAGGAGGCTGAGAGGAGACCTCATTACTCTCTACAACTACCTGAAAGGAGGTTGTGGAGAGGAGGGAGCTGGGCTCTTCTCTCAAGGGACAGGGGACAGGACAAGAGGGAATGGCCTCAAGCTCTGCCAGGGGAGATTTAGGGTAGAGATTAGGAGGAAGTTTTTTAACGGAAAGGGTGATTGGTCATTGGAATAGTCTGCCCAGGGAGGTGGTTGATTCCCCTTCCCTGGAGGTGTTTAAGAGACGGATGGATGAGGTCCTGAGGGACATGGGTTAGTGTTTGATAGGAATGGTTGGACTCGATGATCCGATGGGTCTCTTCCAACCTGGTTGTTCTATGATTATACGATTCTATGAAATCCAGGTGCTGGGCATGGAGCAGTGAAGGGTCCCCCACCCGGCATGTCCTGAGGCCGGCAGCACTCACCGCTGCGTGGGGTGGAGGCGGCCGTGGGGTTGCTCCAGTCGCTCCAGATGCCGGCTTTCTTGGAACCGTAGATACCGAAGGGGTTACAGCGCACCTGGACGAAGTAGACGGTGCCGGGGCGCAGGCCGGCCAGGCGGCACGAGGTTTGGTTGCCCACATCGTCCACCACCTGGGGAGGAGGGAGGAGAGGGAGGGGTTGGAAGGGTTGAGCATCCCATGGCACCTTGGGTGGGCATCCCTTGGGACCAGCAGGGCCAGGGAGGTTTTTCTCCCTCTGGACTTGGCACTGGGGAGGCTGCTCCTTGAATCCTGGGGTTGGTTCTGGGCCCCTCACCAGAAGAAGGATGTTGAGGCTCTGGAGAGAGTCCAGAGAAGAGCAACGAAGCTGGGGAAGGGGCTGGAGAAGAAGTCTGAGGGATCTGGGGTTGTTCATCCTGGAGAAGAGGAGGCTGAGGGGAGACCCCATTGCTCTCTGCAACTCCCTGAGAGGAGGTTGTGAAGAGGAGGGAGTTGGGCTCTTCTCCCAAGGGACAGGACGAGAGGGAATGGCCTCAAGCTCCACCAGGGTTGGGTCAGGATGGACATTAGGAAAAAATTCTTCATGGAAAGGGTCATTGGGTGCTGGAAGAGGGAGGGGGTTGAGTTCCCTTCCCTGGAGGTGTTTAAGGGACGGATGGATGAGTTGCTGAGGGACATGGGTTAGTGATTGATGGGAACGGTTGGACTCGATGATCCTGTGGGTCTCTTCCAACCTGGTGATTCTAGGATTCTATGATCCGTTGGGCATCCCATGCAGTCCCTGCCAGGCATCCCGTGCCCCCTCCCCCTGCACTGACAACCCACCTTCCACTCCGAGCTGTCCTCCACCCGGTACTGGATCTGGTACTTGGCTTGGAAGAGGAAATCCTTGAGCGCCGGCGGTGAGCTCCAGCGCACGCTCAGCTGGTCCTCCAGGTCGCCCACTCGGCTGACGTGCACGTCGGACGGTGGGTCTGTGGTGACTGCGGGGACAGGACAGGGGCTGGCGGGGCCGGGGCAGGCAGCACCGCAGTGCCGTGGGGGTTAAGGATCATAGAATCATAGAATCATAGAACAACCGGGTTGGAAGAGACCCATCGGATCAGCGAGTCCAACCATTCCCATCAAACACTAACCCATGTCCCTCAGGACCTCGAAAAGAGCCTAATTCAATTAGTAGGAGCGATTCTGCTCACGTAGCCCCCCGGTGAGGTCCCAGCACCCGTCGCTCACCCACATCCAGGATGTCCAACATGACGACGTCGGAGACGGCCACCCCGAGGCGGTTGGAAGCCTCCACCCAGATCTCGTAGGGCGTGAAGAGCGCCAGGTCCTTGGGGATGTGGCAGGAGTAGGGCCCGGCCGTGTGGTACTCCTGGCACGTGTTGTCTCGACCGTACCACCTACCGAGGGGACCGAGGACACTCATCTATCCATCCCCGGAGGAGACGGTGGCTCCCAGAGGGATCTCGTCTCGTTTATCTACCACTCAACAGCACTAGCACCGCACTGACCAGGGGGTTGGGTTACCGACTCTGCGGCTCATCCGGCAGCTCCCAACTCAACCGGAGCTGAGCAGCTTCTCCTCACCCTCCTCCCTCAAGACACCAAGACCTGAAGATGCTCATCCCACCCTGAAGAGGAGGCACCGGGCTCCCCACTCCCCCCACCCCATAAATCATTAAATCCCACACTGGCTTCTTTTTCAGGAATAAGAGGAACGAAGCTGGAGGGGGGGGGTGACCCCACCTGAGCTTGTACTTGAGGGTGTAGTTGGTGTGCAGGAAGGTCTCCCCTTCCGTCCCCGGCGCCCACTTGCAGGTGAGGTCCTTCATGTTCTTGGACCAGCAGGTGATGTTGACTGGTTTTTCCGGGGGTACTGGGAGAGCAAGGAAGAAGAGCTCAGTAAGAAGCGGAAGGGGATGAAATGGCACGAGAGCAAAACGCAGCCTGTGGCCCACAAAGAGAGGCCACCAAGCTCCATCCCTGGTCCCCAAGCTCCATCCCCACAGGTCCCCAAGCTCCATCCCTGGTCCCCAAGCTCCATCCCTGCATCCCCACGAGGTTCAGATCCTGCACCCCCAGCTCTGGAGCTCCTGCACCCCCAGCTCTGGAGCTGTTTGTTTTCCTTCAGCAAGAGCAACCAAAAAAAAAAAAAAAAAACCAAAAAATCATGTCCAAGCTGCATTCCCAGTGAAGCCTCTGTGTTCGTGGGACGGAGCATCGTCCTTAAAATAGCCCGAGATAAAAATCTTACGATTATTGATTCGGACAAGTGCAATTTTTAACGAGGCTTTGCCAAAAAAGCCCTTGTGCTGCGCGCTGGAGGCTGCGGGAGGACGGCGCACGAACCGTGGGGAGGAGGAGGAGGAGATGGAAAACGAGCGGCTGCACAAAATCATGGGACGGGTTGGGTTGGAGGGAACCTCCAAATGCATCCAGTCCCACCTCCCCTGCCACGAGCAGGAACAACTCCTGCGGTATTGGGGGCTCCGAGCCCCATCCAACCTGCCCTTGAACCCCTCCAGCGATGGGGCAGCCACCACTGCTCTGGGCAACCTCATAGAACATTTCTCCCCAAGATCTCATCTCAATCTCCCCCTTTTCAGCTGAAAATATTTCCTCCTTGTCCTCTCCCTGCTCTCCCCGATCTGGAGACCCTCCTCAGCTTTCCCAGAGCCCCTTTCCCTGCTGGAAGCCTCTCTACGTTCTCCTTGGAGCCTCCTCCATGCTCAACAACCCCAACTCTCAACCCATACAAGAGGTTCTCCAGCTCTCCCATCACCACAAGCCCCATGACAGGTTTTGACATGACGGTTTTGGCTCTCCATCCCCACGGGGAGTCGGGGCTGGATGGACCCCGTGGCGAGCGGCCGACCTACGTCCAACGTAAAGGCAGGAGCCGGCCAAGATGCCGCCGTCTCTGCTGTGACACACCAGGTTGTCCCCCGACTGCTGCTTGGAGCCGTTGAGGTGGGTGAGGGCCACGCTGAGCGTGGTGGGCCCCAGGGCGGCGGAGAGGGCTGGGGGCAGGCGCCGGCCGTTCAGCGTCCAGTACAGGTCCTCGGCCCTCAGCTCCGAGTCCGGGCTGACCGTGCACGTGGCCACCAGCGAGGAGCCGATCAGCAGCGTCGGGTCCTGGGGGGAGATCACCGCCGGGTCTGCAGCCACAGGGATAAAGGACGGGACAGGGGGAAAAGAATTTTAGAGATCTCCGTCTCTTTTCATAGAATCATAGAATCACCAGGTTGGAAGAGACCCATCAGATCATCGAGTCCAACCATTCCTATCAAACACTAAACAACGTCCCTCAGCACCTCGTCCATCCTTCCCTTAAACACCTCCAGGGAAGGGGAATCAACCACCTCCCTGGGCAGCCTATTCCAATGCCCAATGACTCTCTGTGTGAAAAACTTCCTCCTGATGTCTGTTCCCTTCTAGCTTGTGTCTATCTTGGATATTCTCACATTTATTTCATAGAATCACCAGGTTGGAAGAGACCCACCGGATCATCGAGTCCAACCATCAAATGCATTTAAGCTCATTTTATGTCTATTTCATAGCTTCTCCCACTAATTTTAATCACTTACACCTCTTTTATGTCTCTCTCATATATTTCCCCACTTCATGCACTTAAACTTATTTTATGTCTATGTTATATATTCTCCCATTTATATTAAGCATCTAAACCGATTTTATGTCTATCTTATGTATTTCCCACTTACTTTATGCACTTAAACCTATTTTATATCTATTTTATATAGTCTCCCACTTGTTTTAAGCATCTAAACCTATTTTATATCTATCTTATATATTCTCCCACTTATTTTATGAATCTAAACCAATTTTATATCTATCTTATATATTCTCCCACTTATTTTATGAATCTAAACCAATTTTATATCTATTTTGTATATTCTCCCACTTATTTTAAGCATCTAAACCTATTTTATATCTATCTTATATATTCTCCCACTTATTTTAAGCATCTAAACCTATTTTATATCTATCTTACATATTCTACCACTTGTCTTATACACTTAAACTTACCTTATGCCTATTTTATATATTCTCCCACTCATTTAATGCACCTAAACCTACTTTAGGTCAGTTTTATACCTTCCCCTATTTATTATATGCCTTTAAATCTCTTTTATGCCTATTTCGCATACATTTCAGTTTAATTTATATACTTAAATACATCAATTTGATGGGAACGGTTGGACTCGATGATCCGATGGGTCTCTTCCAACCTGGTGATTCTGTGATTCTATGATTCTACGATTCTACAAATCTATGACTCTACGATTCTACGATTCTATGAGTTTTTCTATCTTTAAGTGGATTTTATGCCCTATATGCTAAACCACATATTTAATCTCTTACGTAGATCAAAATACGCTTATTTTTATGCACAAATATATAATATTCATGCTCTCAGAGCCCCTCTCGGAAGCCGAGGTGGGAGCTGGCTCTGTCCGCTCTCTCGGTGCGAACCAGGGGGCTCCGGGGTCGAACGGGGGGGTTCACCGGGAAGCGGTTATCGGTGTTATCGGCTCCGGCCGCACGTGCTGGGCTAATATCCCCAGCGACCTCCCGGAAAGCGCCACGACCTCCTCTCCAACCTCCCTTGGCCCCCACCAGCGCCCACTGCCAATTAGTGCTCCCACAGCCTCGTTACGCCGCAGACCTCATAATGAGCAGCGCCCTGGTGGGGGATGGACGGACGGACGGACATGGGGTGGGAGTCAGAGCATCCGAGGGGTAAAAGCATCCGGGATGTAAAAGCATTGGGGTGGGTGTGAAAGAATTCAGGGTATAAAAGCATCTGAGGTGCATTGGGGTGGGTGTAAAAGCATTGGGGTGAATTGGGGTGGGTGTAAAAGCATTGGGGTGCATTGGGGTGGGTGTAAAACTATTGAGGTGTATTTGGGTTGGTATAAATGCATTGGGGTGCAAAAGCATTATGGTGTAAAAGCATCTGGGGTGCACTGGCGTGGGTGTAAGTGCATTGGGGTGCACTGGGGTGGGTGTAAAAGCATTGGGGTGCATTGGGGTTGGTGTAAATGCATTGGGGTGTAAATGCATCATGGTGTAAAAGCATCTGGGGTGCATTGGGGTGGATGTAAATGCATTGGGGTGCACTGGGGTGGGTGTAAAAGCATTGGGGTGCATTGGGGTGGGTGTAAAACTATTGGGGTGTAAATGCATCATGGTGTAAAAGCATCTGGGGTGCATTGGGGTGGATGTAAATGCATTGGGGTGCACTGGGGTGGGTGTAAGAGCATTGGGATGCATTGGGGATGGTGTAAATGCATTGGGGTGTAAATGCATCATGGTGTAAAAGCATCTGGGGTGCATTGGGGTGGATGTAAATGCATTGGGGTGCACTGGGGTGCGTGTAAATGCATTGGGGTGGGTATGAATCCATCAGGGTGTAAATGCATCATGGTGTAAAAGCATTGGGGTGCACTGGGGTTGCTGTAAATGCATTGGGGTGCAAAAGCATCATGGTCTAAAAGCATCTGGGGTGCATTGGGGGGAGTGTAAAACTATTGGGGTGCATTGGGGTTAGTGTGAATGCATTGGGGTGTAAATGCATTGAGGTAGAAAAGCATCTGGGGTGCATTGGGGTGGGTGTAAAAGCGTTGGGGTGCATTGGGGTTGGTGTGAATGCATTGGGGTGTAAATGCATCATGGTGTAAAAGCATTGGGGTGCATTGGGGTTGGTGTAAATGCATTGGGGTGTGAAAGCATCTGGGGTGCATTGGGGTGGGTGTAAATGCATTGGGGTGTGAATACATCCAAAGCATTGGGGTGGGTGTAAAAGAATCCAGGGTGTAAAAGCATCTGGGGTGCACTGGGGTGGGTGTAAAAGAATTAGGGTGTAAACTCATCGTGGATGCATCAGGCTGTAAAAGCTTTGGGGAGTAAAAGCATCATGGTGTAAAAAAAATCTGGGGCGCAAAAGCATCTGGGATGTGTCGGGGAGTAAATGCCTCCAGGGTGCATTGGGGTGAGTGTGAAAGAATCCAGGGCGTAAAAGCCTCTGGGGTGCATTGGGGTGGGTGTAAAAGCATCGGGGTGTAAAGGCATCCTGGATGCCTCGGGGTGTAATAGCTTTGGGGTGTAAAAGCTTTGGGGTGCAAAAACATCTGGGGTGCATTGAGTTGGGGGTGTAAAAGAATCCAGGGGTGTAAAAGCATCTAGGGTGCATTGGGATGGGTGTAAATGCATCACGGTGTAAATGCATCCAGGGTGCATTGGGGTGGGTATAAAAGCATTAGGGTGTAAAGGCATCCTGGATGCATCATGGTGTAAAAGAATTGGGGTGTAAATGCATCTGGGATGCGTTGGGGCGGGTGTAAATACATTGGGGTGTAAAGGTATTAGGGTTTAAACATGTCCGGAGTGCATTGGGTGGGTGTGAAAGCATCAGGGTGTAAAGGCATCCTGGGTGCATCAGGGTGTAAAAGAATTGGGGTGTAAATGCAACCTGGATGCATCGGGGTGTGAAAGAATTGGGGTGTAAACGCATCTGGGATGCATTGGGGTGGGTGTAAGTGCATCGGGGTGTAAACACATCAGAGTGGGTGTAAAAGCATCGGGGTATAAAACGCATCGGGGTGGATGTAAAAACCATTGGGGTGGACGTAAAAACCATTGGGGTGTAAACACATCTCGGAGGTGACGGCACCGATCCACCCCCCAACCCCAACCCAACCCAACCCAAACTCTTCTTGGGGAGAGGGAGCTGAGCCCCCAGTCCCCCCCAAATCCCATCTCCGTGGCCGCTCGGGCGCTGCCGCTAACCGATCTGCCTCCGTGGGCCCCGATTCTCCTAAATCTTCCAGGAAAACGGCACCAGAAAGACTCCTGAGCGCTGGAAAACGGACACGTTTCCCCTTCTCCGAGCGGGACCCTGGGGAGAGGCCAATTATTTATATTTATATATTTTTTTTTTTTCGACTTTCCCCCCTCCTTGCGATTCTTTTCCCCGGAGCCGAACATGTGTTTTAAAAGGGAAAAGTGTGAAATTTTCCTGTTCGGAGAGGAAAGGGCCAGGGAGAAGCCGCAGGCAGAGCTCTGGAATGTGCGAGTCGCGAGGAAAAAAAAATAATAATAAAAAAAATACCTGTTCGGGGGTTTTTTTAATGGTTTTCCTATTAAAAAAAAAAATAACTGATCAGGTGCTAAGTAAGGCTATAAAGTAAAACCACATTTCCAAGGTGTCGGGAGGGTTTATGCCTTCCTTCCGAAGGGCCGGGTTTCATTTTGGTTTTATGTCGACGTTTGAAGGAGTAAGGAAAGAAAAGAGGGAGAACGAACCTCTCCGATAAGTGTCAGGGAGCGCGTGGTTAAAAAAAATAAAATTTATTGGGATGTGCGAGGAGGGAAAGGGAAAATAATGGAAATAAGGAACAAAAGGAAATTGGGAGAGAGCGGAATTTTGTGAGAAAAATACCTTTAAATAGAGATCGAGGTGCTTGGAGCTCTTGTGAAGATCCAAGAGTGGAGTTTGCAGGGAAAAGTGGCAGCAAAAAGGGGTTTCTCTTGCTTTCCCAGTCTCTTTTTTCCGTCCTCGTGCCCATCGCTGGGCTCGAGGAGGGGTTTATAAAAAGCCCAGGAATTCCGAGCTCGAGCGGAGGGGAAACGTTCGCTCTCTAAAAGGAGATTTGGCTTCGCCGCACGTCGAGGGGCGAGCGCTCGCCCGGCTCGCGTCGGCCGGAGGAGGACGGCGAGGGATCAACCCAACGGGGTCATCGGGGAGAGACAAACGGTGCAGGATCAACCCAACACGGTCAGCAGGGAGAGACAAATGGTGCAGGATCAACCCAACGGGGCCATCGGGGAGAGACAAATGGCGCAGGGTCAGCACAATTGGGATCACCGGAGAGAGACACATGGCACAGGATCAACCCAACGGGATCACTGAGAGAGACAAACATCACAGGATCAACCCAATGAGGTCACCAGGAGAGACAAACGGGACAGGATCAACCCAACGAGGTCACCAGGAGAGCTGAACGGCACAGGATCAGCCCCAACGGGATCACTGAGAGAGCCAAACAGCACAGGATCAACCTGACAGGATCACCAGACAGAGCCAAACGGCACAGGATCAACGCAACAGGATCACTGAGAGAGCCAAATGGCACGGGATCAACCCAATGAGGTCACCAGGAGAGACAAACGGCGCAGGATCAACCCAACGAGGTCACCAGGAGAGCTGAACGGCACAGGATCAGCCCCAACGGGATCACTGAGAGAGCCAAACGGCACAGGATCAACCTGACAGGATCACCGGAGGGAGCCAAATGGCACAGGATCAACCCAATGGGATCACCAGACAGAGACAAACAGCACAGGATCAACCCAACCGAATGGGGTCACCGGGAGAGCCAAATGGTGCAGGACCAACCCAACAGGATCGCCAGACAGAGCCAAACGGCACAAAATCAATCCGACAGGATCACTGAGAGAGCCAAACGGCACAGGATCAACCCAACAAGGTCACTGAGAGAGCCAAACAGCACAGGATCAACCCAATGGGGTCACCAGACAGAGCCAAACAGCACAGGATCAACCCAATGGGGTCACCAGACAGAGCCAAACAGCACAGGATCAACCCAACAGGATCACTGAGAGAGCCAAACAGCACAGGATCAACCCAACAAGGTCACTAGGAGAGCCAAACGGCACAGGATCAACCCAACAGGATCACTGAGAGAGCCAAACAGCACAGGATCAACCCAACAGGATCACTGAGAGAGCCAAATGGCACAAAATCAACCCAACAGGATCACTGAGAGAGCCAAACAGCACAGGATCAACCCAACAAGGTCACTAGGAGAGCCAAACGGCACAGGATCAACCCGACAGGACCATCAGGTGAGCGAAATGGTGCAGGATCAACCCAACAAGGTCATCAGGAGAGCCAAGCGGCACCGGATGAGCCCCAACGGGATCAGCAGTCAGAGCCGAGCAGCACAAGATCAGCTGGAGGCCAACGGGGCAGGATCAGCCCCAACGGGATCACCGGGAGAGCCAAACAGCGCAGGATCAACCCCACCGAGCTCCATCCACAGCCCCACATGGTCCTCGCTGGGATTAACCCCTCTGGCTGGTGGGAAGAGCACCGGAATCATATATTTCCTTCTTTTCCTTGGCACTGCTCTGCGCCAAATCCCCTTCGGATCCAGCAGCTCTCGCTAAAAAGGGATTTGGGGGAGCGTTTTCCCTTCTCTGTCTCTCTGCGATTCCTGCCCCGTGAGTCTTCCCCGTTGAGGATGCGACGGGTCGGGGTGTGCGAAGGGGGTGTCCAAGCCCCGGGGGTCCCCAAGTTGTGGGGCGGCTCTTGGGGCACAATGGGGCCAACAGCCCCAAAAATTCCCAGCAAAGGGAGGAAACCAGACTTCCCCCAGTGAGACCCTGGGGGTGCAGGATGGGGCTGAATTGGGGTGTCGGGCTCCTCAGGGATGGGGGTGCAGCCCTCCTGGGGCACCCCCCCCCCCCCCACACCCTCAACCTTGGCAAGGGGGAGATGGAGCCCCCACACCTCCCAGAGCCCCAAAAGGGCATCATTGCCGACACCCCCAGGAAGGGTTGATTGGTTTTTTGGGGGAGTTGGTTGGGGTTTTTTTTGGGTGTTGGTTGGTTTTTTTGGGGAGTCAGTTGATTTTTTTTGGGGGGGGGGGGGTCATTGTTCTCCGAGGTGGGAGGCAGCTCCTTATAATTCCAAGTGGGGAAATAGGGATTCATTGTTCTCTGAGATGGATTTTTTTGGGGGGAGCAGCTCTCCGGGAGTGGATAAGGAGGTTGGGGGGGGGGGGGGGGTCCCACATGTTCTCAGCAAAAGTTGGGGTTGTAGGGGAGTTAAAGGCTGGAGAGGGGGGGGGGGGTCAGAGGGGTGGGAGGGGAAGGGGGTGGCTATTGTTCTCCAGGGTTTCCATTGTCCTGGGTGGGGGAAGGAGCCGCATTGTTCTCCGGGAATGGGGTTGGGGGGGTTTGCATGGCAAGTTTTGGGGGGGGGGGTCCCCTTTCTCTATAGGGACTGGGGGGGGAGGCCGATAAAGGCTTTTCTATTGCTTTCTCCATAGAGAATGTGTGGGGGGGTCCCGAGAAAGGCTTCTCTATTGCTTTCTCCATAGGGAGTGGGAGGGGGGGGGGGGTCCACTTTCTCCATAGGGAGTACGGGGGGGGTCCCCTTTCTCTATAGGGAGTGTGGGGGGGGCCTGATAAAGACTTCTCTATTGCTTTCTTTATAGGGAGTGATGGGGGGGGGGGGTCCCGATAAAAGCTTCTCTATTGCTTTCTCCATAGGGAGTGGGAGGGGGGGGTCCCAATAAAGGCTTCTCTATTGCTTTCTCCATGGGGGGGGGGTCCACTTTCTCCATGGGGGGGTGGGGATCCCCTTTCTCTATAGGGAGTTGGTGGGGGGGCCCGATAAAGGCTTTTCTGTTGCTTTCTCCATAGGGAATGTGGGGGGGGGGTCCCGATAAAGGCTTCTCTATTGCTTTCTCCATAGGGAGTGGGGTGGGGGGGGGGTCCACTTTCTCCATAGGGAGTGCGGGGGGGGGTCCCCTTTCTCTATAGGGAGTTGGGGGGGGGGGTCCTGATAAAGACTTCTCTATTGTTTTCTTTATAGGGAGATGGGGGGGGGGGGGGTGTCCCGATAAAAGCTTCTCTATTGCTTTCTCCATAGGGAGTGGGAGGGGGTGTCCCAATAAAGGCTTCTCTATTGCTTTCTCCATGGGGAGTGGGGTGGGGGGGGGTCCCCTTTCTCCATAGGGAGTGGGGGGGGTGGGTCCCCATAAAGGCTTCTCTGTTACTTTCTCCATAGGGAGTGGGAGGGGGGGGGGTCCACTTTCTCTATAGGGAGTTGGGGGGTGTCCTGATAAAGGCTTCTCTATTGCTTTCTCCATAGGGAGTGAGAGGGGGGGGTCCCGATAAAAGCTTCTCTATTGCTTTCTCCATAGGGAGTGGGGTGGGGGGGGGTCCCCTTTCTCCATAGGGAGTGTGGGGGGGGTCCCGATAAAGGCTTCTCTATTGCTTTCTCCATAGGGAGTGGGGGGGGGGTCCACTTTCTCTATAGGGAGTTGGGGGGGGTCCTGATAAAGGCTTCTCTATTGCTTTCTCCATAGGGAGTGAGGGGGGGGGGGGTGTCCCCCCTTTCTCTATAGGGAGTGGGGGGGGGGGGGGGGGTGTCCCGATAAAGGCTTCTCCTCCCAGAGCTGGAGGAATGGGTTGGATGGACAGACAGACAGACACCCCCACCCTAGACACCCCAACTCTCACACCCCCCCCCAAAAAATAAGAACAGGCACCGCGATGAACCAAAGGACACACGGACACCCCAGTTTGAACTGGGTTGGGAAGGAGGGGAAAATGCATCCCGGGGCTGAGGAGTAATTAGGGGACGGACGGACAGACAGACAACCGCCCCCCCCCCCCCCAAAAAAAAAAAATACGAACCAGCACCAAACTCCTCTGTGTGAATCGAGACTGTGATGAAGCAGGGGGAGGAGGACAACACGGATGGACAGACGGACACTCAGACCCCCCCCAGTATGAACAGAGAGCTTGGGAATGAGAGATGGACAGACAGACATACAACCTCCCCACCCCTCAAATATGAACTGGGGAGTTGGGGGGGGAGGGGGGGGGGCTGTGATCCACATCTCAGGTCTGGGAAAGGGGAATGATGGATGGATAGACAGACAGACAGACCCCCCCACCCAGACACCCCCACTCCCACCCACCCACAAAAGTAAGAACAGGCACCGCGATGAACCAAAGGACAAACGGACGCCCCAGTTTGAACAGACAGACCCCCCCCCAGTATGAACTGGGTAGGGGGAGACCCGCAGGGGAACGACGGATGGACGGACAGACATACAGACACACTCCCCCCCCCCACCCCTGTATGAACTGGGGGTTGGGGGGGGGGGGGTCCTTATCCGAGGGCTGGGGCAAGGACGGATGGACAGATAGACAGACAGACCCCCCAGTATGAACAGGGGTTGGTGTAGTGGGGGGGGGGGGGGCTCCTTATCCCAGGGCTGGGAAAAATGACGGATGGACGGACGGACAGACAGACAGACCCCTCAATATGAACTGGGTGGGGAGGGGACCCCGCAGGGGAACGACGGATGGACGGACAGACAGACAGACACCCCCCCCACCACCTCCCCCAGTATGAACTGGGTGGGGAGGGTTGATCCTCATCCCGACACTGGGAAAGGCGAACGACGGCTGGACAGACGGACACACAGACTCCCCTATATGAATCGAGACCGAGCAGACCTGGGGAGGAGGGGGCACAGACCCCCCCCCCCAACCTCCCCATGTAAGAACTGATGAACTAGAGGATGGAAGGAGTTTGGGGGGTGGGGGGAGCATCTCCGCCCCGACGGGACCCCCCCGGATCCCCCTCTCCCCGGTTCCCTCTCCCGGTGCCCCCGTTACTCACAGGCGGTGGTTTCAGCGCTGGGGAGGTGGGGGCCGAGCAGGAGGAGCGGCAGCAGCAGCGGGAGGGGCGGCATGACCCCCCCCCCCTACACACACACCCCCCTCCCCACCAGCCCGAGCCCCGTCCCGTCCCGGGATAAAGCGCCGAGCGAGTCTGAGCCGCCCCCCCCGCCAAGCGGAGCCCTAAAAGCCGCCCTGGCCACGCCCCCTCCTCCCGGCACCGCCCCCCCGGGGGGGCAGAAAGAAACACCGGCCCTGCCAACACCCCCCCCCCCACCTCACCCCCCCAACCCCCTCCGGGGAGTCTCAACCTAGACGGGGCGGGGGGGGGGGGGGAGGGATGCAAGATATAAGATGTAAGATGTAAGATATAGGATATAAGATATAGGATATAACATACAGGATATAAGATATAGGATATAAGATACAGGATATAAGATATAGGATATAAGATACAGGATATAGGATATAAATGATAAGATATAAGATATAGGATATAAGATATAAGAGATAAGATATAGGATATAAGATATAAGAGATAAGATATAGGATATAAGATACAGGATATAGGATATAAATTATAAGATATAAGAGATAAGATATAAGAGATAAGATATAAGATATAAGATGATATAAGATACAAGATATAAGATATAAGATGATATAAGATACAGGATATAGGATATAAGATGTAAGATATAGGATATAAGATACAAAATATAAGATATAAGATGATATAAGATACAAGATATAAGATATAAGATGATAAGATACAAGATATAAGATGAAAGATGATATAAGATATAAGAAGATATAAGATACAAGCTATAAGATGATAAGATATAAGATATAAGATGATATAAGATATAAGATACAAGATATAAAATGATAAGATACAAGACATAAGATATAGGATATAAGATATAAGATACAAGATATAAGAGATAAGGTATAAGAGATAAGATGATATAAGATACAAGATATAAGATACAAGATACAAGATATAAGATGATAAGATACAAGATATAAGATATAAGATGATATAAGATACAAGATATAAAATGATAAGATACAAGACATAAGATAATAAGACATAAGACATAAGATATAAGATATAGGATGGGGGATCCTCCCCCCCCCCTCCTCCCGGCACTGCCCCCGGGGGGGCAGAAAGGAACCACCGGCCCTGCCAACACCCCCTTCCTCCTCCATTTTACACCCCCCTCTCCCAACTCCGGGGACCCTCAGCCTCGACGGGGCTGGGGGGGGGGTGCAGGATGCAGATGTAGGATGCGAAATATAAGATATAAGATGTAAGATGTAAGATATAAGATGTAAGATGTAAGATGTAAGATGTAAGATATAAGATATAAGATATAAGATATAAGATATAGGATGGGGGATCCTCCCCCCCCCCCATCCCCGCTCCCCCACCCCACCCCGAGACGTGAGTAAGAAGCCTTCTTCCCACGGGTGACTCACTCGGACCCTCCCGGCCCACCCCCCCCGCCATCAAAAATGATCCAAAAATCCCGTTAATACCTCCTCGTTTTCTGGCTCCGTCTTTCCCCCACGTCTCCTATCGCCTCCAACCTCGGGTTGAATCAACAAGCTACCCCCCACTCCCAAAAAAATGGCTCTGAGCCCCTCCTGGGTTGGGGTTGGGGTTGTCCCCGAGCATCTCGGTGGCTTTGGGGGCACATCCAGTGCCACCAGAGCGGTGGCAAAGCCATCGGTGTGGCCATCACGCCCTCATCCCAGTGTCCCCCAGTGTCCCCCCACCCTCCAAATCCAGGGTTTGGTGGCACTAGATGCTTTAGGTGGCAGCTCCTGGTTGTGACGAGGCTACCACCAAGATAAGGGGGAATGGGGGGGCATGGGGTGTGTTTCCCCCCAAAAGAGGGCACAGAAGAACCTGCTGGAGATGACCTTGAGGTTGGGATGGAGCTGGAAGCCCTGAGGCTGCGGCCACCAAGGTTTGCAGGTGACTTGGGAGGGCTCAGAGGTGGGCAGGGGGGTGACATTTCCAACCTGGAGTGGGGGGGGGACATTGCCTGGTGGGCCTTTCGCTGTCCTTTCGTGTCCTGCGAGGACAGGGGGTGGGGGGGGCTCCTCCTTTGGGTCTGGACTGGTTGGACTCGATGATCCAAGTGGGTCTTTTCCAACCTAGTGATTCAATGGGAGGGACAGGCTGAACCCCCCCCCACCCCAGCCCTTGGAGGGGGGAGGGGGGTTGAGACCCCCAAACCAAGAAGGGAAGGGGGGGGTCCAGGCTATGTGGAGTCAGCCCAGGGCTGGGAGATGCTGGGATGAAGCCAACGGGATGAAGGAAATAATAGAGAAAGGGAGCGGGAGGGAGGCAAAACAATGCCTGTTCCCACCGCCCTGGGTTTTTTTGGAAGCCTCTGAACTGGATTTTTGTATTTTTTTTTTTTTGTCGTTGTTGTTGTTGAAATTTCCCAAAAACGTCAGGCGCCGGGAGCCACCCAGCCTGAGAAACTGCAGCGGCCGCGGTCGGGCCGAGTGAATCACGGCCGCCCGCGCGCCCGGCCCTGTGCCCTGAGTGCCCCCAGTGACCTGAGTGTCCCACGAACCCAGGGCTGGGAGAGGGTGGTGGGCGATGGGGAGAAGGGATCAACCTGGTTCAGAGTGGGATCTGCCACCCGTAGCTACCTGCAGCCAGCCAGAGCCACCCACAGTGCTGCCCACAGCGCCCACAGCCACCCAGAGCCACCTGCAGCCACCTGCAGCCACCTCAGCCACTGCAACTACCTGCAGCCACCCAGAGCCACCACAGCCACTGGAGCCACCCAAAGCCACCTGGAGCCACTGGAGCCACCTCAGCCACTGCAAACACCTGTAGCCACCTGTAGCCATCGCAGCCACCCAAAGCCACCATAACCATCGCAGCCACCTGCAGCCACCTCAGCCACTGCAACTACCTGCAGCCACCCAAAGCCACCACAGCCACTGGAGCCACCCAAAGCCACCACAGCCACCTGCAGCCACCGTAACAATCACAGCCACTGCAGCCACCTCAGCCACTGCAAACACCTGTAGCCACCCAGAGCTACCGGAGCCACCTGCAGCCACTGCAGCCACCAGAGCCACCTGCAGCCACTATAACCATCGCAGCCACTGCAGCCACCATGGACACTGCAGCCACCGCAGCCACCGCAGCTACCTGCAGCCACCAGAGCCACCCAAAGCCACCACAGTCACTGCAAACACCTGTAGCCACCCAGAGCCACCGGAGCCACCTGCAGCCACTGCAGCCACCACAGCCACCATGGACACTGCAGCCACCCGCAGACACTGCAGCCACCAGAGCCACCGGAGTCACCTGCAGCCACCATAACCATCGCAGCCACTGCAGCCACCTCAGCCACCATGGACGCTGCAGCCACCAGCAGACACTGCCGCCACCAGAGCCACCAGAGCCACCTGCAGCCACCAGAGCCACCAGAGCCACTGCAGCCACCATGGACACTGCAACCACTGCAGCCACCAGAGCCACCTGCAGCCACCACAGCTACCCACAGCTACTGGAGCCACCAGAGCCACCACAGCCACCGGAGCCAATGCAGCCAAGTGCAGCTACCTGCAGTCACCCACAGCCGCTGCAAACACCTGTAGTTGCCCACAGCTACCTGTAGCCACCCTTAGCGCCCACAGCCACTCGTAGCCACCACAGCCACCGCAGCCACCACATCCACCTGGACCCAACATAGCCAGCGCAGCCACCACAACTGCCACAGCTACCCACAGTCGCCAGAGCCACCAGAGCCACCCGCAGCCACCTGCAGCCATGGCAGCCACGGCAGGCACCACAACCATGTGGGATTTGGTGTTGGGGAAAGCAGGAGTGGGTGAGTTGTTGGGGGGGGACCCCCATCCTGGCACTAGAAAAGGGGCTGTGGGCACCTCTGCTAACGGCATCGCTAAGAGGGGGTTTCATGGGGGGCATCGGGAGCAGAGGGGATGTCGGTCCCTCTGGTGGCCTCTTGGATGTGCCACTCCTTGACCTTCGCCCTCGCTGACCCGATGCCAAGGGCTGGGGACAGGGTTGGGGGGACAAAGCCAGCCCTGACCAAGACATGCCCCGAAAGCTCCCTGGCACCAGGGGGGTGGCCGGTTGTGGCTAGTGGGGTGGGAGGCACTGAGCCGCTCTCTGTGCTCTGAGTCAGGGTGTGGGCACCCGTGGGCAGTGCTGCCCTTTGGCACCGACATTTAACAAACCGCCCCCCCCCCCCGTCCTGCACCAGCCCTGCGGAGGCAGAATACGTCCCCTCTGCACCCCGGATTGAGCCAGTGGAGTCAGTGCGGTGGCCCCGGTGGCTCCGTTCCCAGGGCCTTGTTACCCTGTGGCTGGGCAGGATCTGACCCTGGGGCCCAGTTCCCAACTAGCCACCAGCTTAACTTCCCCCTAGATGGATCCAAGCCCCATGGGGTGGCCTTGGGGATGTCCCCAAACCCAGATGGAGCATCCGTCTTCTGCTCTGGCATCACCAACCCTGGCACATCTCCCCTGGATTAGTTGAAGGATTCGGTTTCCCAGGCAGAGCTCGCTCCGCAGACTCCTTGGACAGAGCCAGCATCTGGCTGGATGGCCAGGGTGTAAAAAAGAAACAGCAAAAAAAAAAAAAAAAAAAAAATTAAAAAAAAAACCCCAAGCCCAGAGAAAAAGCAAAGCGGAGAGGCTCAGCGGAGCAGCCTCCGACTGCCTGCATCCTTTTAAAGTGACCTGGGGGAAAAATAAAGAGGCTAGAAATGCAAAGAATCCGGCCGAGTTTTTCTTTATATTCCTCTCAGTCCCATTTCCACATCCATGGGTAATTTATAACCCGCTTAACCCCTTCCCTGCCACCCCCACCAACCTCTCCCACTCGAGAGAGCGTCTTGGCAGCCGCACCTTTCCCCACTCTGTTTGCTTGGGGAAAGCACAAGAGGTTTGAAGTTTGAAGAAGTGGAGTTTGAGCTCTAGAGAGAGGGGGAAAAAATGCAGTTTGATGTCTAGAGGGTGCTTGAGCTGCAGGCTCTGCAGGGCTGGGAGCTGGGGGACCATGGGAGTGTCCTGGGATCTGTGGCTTGGTGGAAACTCCACGAAAGGAGGTAGGTGAGTAGTGAGAAATGGAAATGGAGGTGTTTAAGGGACGGATGGATGAGGTCCTGGGGGACATGGTTTAGTGTTTGATAGGAATGGTTGGACTAGAAGATCTGATGGGTCTCTTCCAACCTGGTTGTTCTATGATTCTATGAGAGTGCGTGGAGAGCTCCTGGAGAGGGCTGAGAAGCAGAGGGAGGGCCAGGAATCACCTGGCAGTCAATATTTGCCAACTGGCTGGGAATGATTTTTTTTTTCCCACTCAAAGGTGATGGGATGGAGCCCAACGTCCCGCGGGCAGGTGCAGCCAGAGCATCACCCACCAGAGCTGGTTCCCAGCTCCAGGAACACACCATCCAGTGGGAGCAAGTCCAGAGAAGAGCAACGAAGCTGGTGAAGGGGCTGGAGAATATTCCCTACGAGGAGCGGCTGAGAGAGCTGGGGGGGGTTTAGCCTAGAGAAGAGGAGGCTGAGAGGAGACCTCGTTACTCTCTGCAACTACCTGAGAGGAGGTTGTGGAGAGGAGGGAGCTGGGCTCTTCTCCAAAGGGACAGGGGACAGGACGAGAGGGAATGGCCTCAAGCTCCACCAGAGGAGATTTAGGCTGGAGATTAGGAGGAAGTTTTTCACACAGAGGGTCATTGGGCATTGGAATAGGCTGCCCAGGGAGGGGGTTGATTCCCCTTCCCTGGAGGTGTTTAAGGGACAGGTAGATGAGGTGCTGAGGGACATGGTTTAGTGTTTGATAGGAATGGTTGGACTCGATGATCCAATGGTCTCTTCCAACCTGGTTGTTCTATGATTCTATGATTCTATGATTTGGCCCTTCTGGGGTTCAGGGCTCTGGCCCCAGCCCTGGCAGCGATGGCAACGTCGTCACCTGCCAGACGGCTCTGGGATTTATGGCGAGAGCCCCCAATCTCCCCCATTTCCTTGGCCATCCATCAGTCACCAGGGCCGGACACGAGGCCGAGGGGCTGGACGGGCTCCAGGAGGGGGAAGGGGGGAGCCAAGCCCACCCCCCCTAACCAGCCCGTCAGCCGCAGCGAATTTTCTGCTGGTCCTGCTTTGATTAACAAGATGAATAAGCTGGCGGAGAGCAGTGGGGTGAGGAGGGGCCCCACTCCCGCTCCCCACAGCCCCATGACCCCCCCCCCCGGCCCCATCCAAAGGGATGCAGCCCCCTCACCCCTTCCCCTTGGTCCCAACCCTCAACAGGGACCACAAGACCCTCCCCTTCCCCACACTGGGGGTCCTGCCATGTGTTCCCCATTAGGGCTGGAGGTTAACGAAGCCCCCAACCCTCCCCCTCCTCCTCCTCTTCCTCCTCCCCTCCCCGGGCCGCTTTGGGGTGCTGCCATAAATAAGGCTAATGGGGAGAGGGCAGCGCTCGGGGCCGAGCCTGAGCCTTTTATGTCTTTCAAAGAAATCAAAGCTGTAAATCTGGGGTGTCAGGGGGAGCCCAGCGTCCTGCAGGGAAGGGGGGAGGGTGCAGGTGTTGGACTAGAAGATCCGATGGGTCCCTTCCAACCTGGTTGTTCTGTGATTCTGTGTGATTCTGTATGGAGGAGACTCGGGGAGGCCCTGAGGGACATGGGGAGGTGACAAGACTGGGTCTAATGCCCCCAGTGGGGGCGTCACCAGTGCCAGAGAACCCCCTGGTCCCCCTGTGCCCCCCAGGCCCTCTCTTCTCCCCAGTCCTTCTGTCCTGCTCTGCCCTTTGAACCCTGCGCGTCACCTGCCCCTCCTGTGTCCCCCAACGTCCCTCAGTGCTCACTGTCTCCTTGTCCCCAAGACCCTGATCCCCCCACATGGCATAATGCATCCCAGTGCCTCCCCCAGGCCCTCTGGCCTCATACACCCCACAGTGACCCCACATTCCTGCTGCCTGAGCATCCTCTGGTCCCCAGACCCCTCCATCCTCCTGCATCCCATGATACTCCTGCATCCCCTGGTCCCCGCACATGCCCTGGTCCCCGGGTACTCCTCATTCTCCTGCATCACCTGGTTCCCCCACAACTCCTGCTCTTCAACCCTGCCTCATCCCCCTGCACCCCCTGAGCACCCCCTGGTCTCCCATCCTCCTGAATCCCTTGATTCCTGAGTATCCCCTGGTCCCTCATCCTTCTGCATCCCATGATACTCCTGCATCCTCTGGTCCCCGCACATGCCCTGGTACCCGAGCACCCCTCATTCTCCTGCATCACCTGGTCCCCCTACAACTCCTGCTCTTCAACCCTACCTCATCCTCCTGCACCCCCTGATCCCGCTGAATCCCTTGATTCCTGAGCATCCCCTGGTCCCCTCATCCTCCTGAATCCTGAGATTCTCCTGCATCCCCTGGTCCCTCATCCTCCTGCATCCCTTGATTCCTGAGCATCCCCTGGTCCCCCATCCTTCTGAATCCCTTGATTCCTGAGCATCCCCTGGTCCCCTCATCCTCCTGAATCCTGAGATTCTCCTGCATCCCCTGGTGCCTGAGCACCCCCTTGTCCCCAACACTTCCCCCCTCACACCCCCCACCCCATCCTCCTGCATTCCGGGTTCATGAGCATCCCTTGTCCCCTCATCCTCCTGCATCCCTGGTTCCTCAGCATCCCTGGTCCCCCCATCCTCCTGCATCCCTGGTTCCTCAGCATCCCTTGTTCCCCCCCATCCTCCTTCACCCCCTCGTCCCCTTCATCCTCCTGCATCCCTGGTTCCTGAGCATCCCCTGGTCCCCTTCATCCTCCTGCATCCCTGGTTCCTGAGCATCCCCTGGTCCCCTTCATCCTCCTGCATCCCTGGTTCCTGAGCATCCCCTCGTCCCCTTCATCCTCCTGCATCCCTGGTTCCTGAGCATCCCCTGGTCCCCTTCATCCTCCTGCATCCCTGGTTCCTGAGCATCCCCTGGTCCCCTTCATCCTCCTGCATCCCCAGTTCTCGAGCATCCCCCAGTCCCCTCCATCCTCCTGCATCCCCGGTTCCCGAGCATCTCCCGGTCACCCTCATCCTCCTACATCCCTGGTTCCTCAGCATCCCTGGTCCCCCCATCCTCCTGCATCCCCTCGTCCCCTTCATCCTCCTGCATCTCTGGTTCCTCAGCAACCCCTGGTCCCCTTCGTCCTCCTGCATCCCTGGTTCCTCAGCATCCCTTGTCCCCCCATCCTCCTTCATCCCCTCGTCCCCTTCATCCTCCTACATCCCCGGTTCCTCAGCATCCCTTGTCCCCCCATCCTCCTTCACCCCCTGGTCCCCTTCATCTTCCTGCATCCCTGGTTCCTCAGCATCCCCTGGTCCCCTTCATCCTCCTGCATCCCTGGTTCCTCAGCATCCCTTGTCCCCCATATCCTCCTTCACCCCCTCGTCCCCTTCATCCTCCTGCATCCCTGGTTCCTCAGCATCCCTGGTCCCCCCATCCTCCTTCACCCCCCGGTCCCCTCCATCCTCCTGCATCCCTGGTTCCTCAGCATCCCTGGTCCCCTTCATCCTCCTGTATCCCTGGTTCCTCAGCATCCCTGGTCCCCCCATCCTCCTTCATCCCCTCGTCCCCTTCATCTTCCTGCATCCCTGGTTCCTCAGCATCCCTTGTCCCCCCCCATCCTCCTTCACCCCCCAGTCCCCTCCATCCTCCTGCATCCCTGGTTCCTCAGCATCCCTGGTCCCCTTCATCTTCCTGCATCCCTGGTTCCTCAGCATCCCTTGTCCCCCCATCCTCCTTCACCCCCTCGTCCCCTTCATCCTCCTGCATCCCTGGTTCCTCAGCATCCCTGGTCCCCCCATCCTCCTTCATCCCCTCGTCCCCTTCATCTTCCTACATCCCTGGTTCCTCAGCATCCCTGGTCCCCCCATCCTCCTTCATCCGCTGGTCCCCTTCATCCTCCTGCATCCCGTGATTCCCGAGCATCCCCGGTCCCTGATCACCCCCCCCCCCCCCCACCGGTGCCGCCGGTGCGGTCGCCGTTCCCGGGGGCTGCGTCAGGGCTGCGGCTCCGCCCGGCGCGTGACGGCGGGGCCGGCGGCGGCGGCTGCGGGAGCGCTGGGCTGGGCGATGGCAGCGCCGCGGCCCCCGAGCCCCCCGGCCCCGCTCGCCATCGCCCTCGCCCTGCTCGCCGCCGCCTCCTCCTCCACCACCTCCTCCTCCTCCTCCTCCTCCGCAGCCGCCGCCGCCACCGACCCCTTCTCGCCGCAGCTCGGAGGCACCGGCGGCTGCCGCGGGGAATGCGGCCGCAGCCTGGGGAGCAGCCACTCCGTGAGTGTCGGGGGTGCCGGGGATACCAGCAGCATCGGGGGTGCTGGGGATACCAGGGATGCTGGGGGCATCTGGGGTGTTGGGGGCATCAGGGGTACCAGGGGCATTGGGGGTGTCAGTGATGCCAGGAGCATCGGGGATGCTGGAGGTACCAGCAGCATTGGGGGTGCTGGGGATATGGGGGTACCAGGTATGCTGGGGGTGTCGGGGGCATCAGAGGTACCAGGGGCATTGGGGGTGTCAGTGATGCCAGGAGCATCAGGGATGCTGGAGGTACTAGCAGCATTGGAGGTGCTGGAGATTTGGGGTGTACAGGAGCATCAGGGATGCTGGAGGCATAGAGGGATGCTGGGGGTGTCGGCGGCATCAGGGGTACCAGGGACATTGGGGGTGTCAGTGATGCCAGGAGCATCGGGGATGCTGGAGGTACTAGCAGCATTGGGGATATGGGGGTACCAGGGCATCAGGAGTGCTGGGGGCATCTGGGGTGTTGGGGGCATCAGGGGTATCAGGGACATTGGGGGTGTCAGTGATGCCAGGAGCATCAGGGATGCTGGAGGTACCAGCAGCATTGGGGGTGCTGGGGATATGGGGGTACCAGGGCATCTGGGGTATCTGGGAGCATCAGAGGTGTTGGGGGCATCAGGTGTATCAGGGGCATTGGGGGTGTCAGTGATGCCAGGAGCACTGGGGGTCTTTGGGGGCATCAGGGATACTGGCAGCATTGGGGCGCTGGAGATTTGGGGTGTACAGGAGCATCAGGGATGCTGGAGGCATAGAGGGATGCTGGGGGTGTCGGGGGCATCAGGGGTACCAGGGACATTGGGGGTGTCAGTGATGTCAGGAACATCAGAGATGCTGAAGGTACCAGCAGTACTGGGGCTGCTGGGGATATGGGGGTACCAGGGCAGCAGGGATGCTGCGGGCATCCAGGGTGCTGGGAGCATGGGGGTTGTCGGGGGTATCAGGGGTACCAGGGACATTGGGGGTGTCAGTGATGCCAGGAGCATCGGGGATGCTGGAGGTACCAGCAGCATTGGGGGTGCTGGGGATATGGGGGTATCAGGGTCTCAGGGATGCTGGAGGCATCGGAGATGCTGGAGGTACCAGCAGCGTTGGGGGTGCTGGAGACTTGGGGTGCACAGGAGCATCAGGAATGCTGGGGGCATCGGGGGCCCTGAGGGTATCGGGGGTGTCAGGGGCATCAGGGACATTGGGGGTGTCAGTGATGCCAGGAGCATAAGAGATGCTGAAGGTACCAGCAGCATTGGGGCTACTGGGGATATGGGGGTACCAGGGCATCAGGAGTGCTGGGGGCATCTGGGGTGTTGGGGGCATCAGGGGTATCAGGGACATTGAGGGTGTCAGTGATGCCAGGAGCATCGGGGATGCTGGAGGTACTAGCAGCATTGGGGGTGCTGGAGATTTGGGGTGTAGAGGAGCATCTGGGATGCTGGGGATATCAAGGATGCTGTGGGCATTGAGGGTGCTGGGGGCATCAGGGGTGTCGGGGGCATTTTTGCTATCAGGGGTGCCAGGGACACCAGCAGCATTGGGAGTTCTGGGGGCATTGGGGGTACTGGGGGTACCAGGGATACTGGGGGTACCAGGGATGCCAGGGGCACTGGGGGGTATCAGAGAGAGTGGGGCCATGGGGGTGTCAGGGGTACTGGGGACATCGGGGATTCTGGGGGCATTAGGGGTACTGGGGAGATCGGGGTTGCTGGGGGTGCCAGGGTCATGAGGGGCACCAGGGATGCTGGGGACACTGGGGGCACCAGAGAGAGTGGGGCCATCAGGGTATCAGGGGTACCAAGGGCATCGGGGGTGATGGGGACATTGGGGGTGTTGGGGGGCACTGGGGGCACCGAGAGCATCAGAGGTACCAGCAGTGTTAGGGGTGCTGGAAGCACTGGAGGTGTCAGAGGGACCAGGGGCACTGGGGTCCCGAGGGTCCTGGGGGTAACAGGCCATGGGGGTGACCTGGGGTGCTGGGGGCACTGAGGGTGCCTGGGATACTGGGAGCACTGGGGGTACCGGAGACATTGAGGGTGGTTTGTCCCCTTGTTCCCCATCCCCAGTGGGGCCAGGGGTGGCCGGGATGAGGGGCGATGCCACCTCTGACATCCCATGCTGGGCCCCAGACGAAGCTAAGCACCTCAACAGTGATGGGGGGACCTTCCACGTCCTCAATGGGGACGAGGCCATGTGCAAACGTGACCTGTGGGTCAAACAGGGGACAGGACAAGAGGGAATGGCCTCAAGCTCCACCAGGGGACATTTAGGCTGGAGATTAGGAGGAAGTTTTTCACAGAAAGGGTCATTGGGCATTGGAATAGGCTGCCCAGGGAGGTGGTTGATTCCCCTTCCCTGGAGGTGTTTAAGGGACGGGTGGATGAGGTCTTGAGGGACTTGGTTTAGTGTTGGATAGGAATGGTTGGACTAGAAGATCCGATGGGTCTCTTCCAACCTGGTTGTTCTATGATTCTATGATTCTATAATTCTATGAAACCTGGAGGGCACCGGTAGATCCCTGTTCCCTGGTGGTGCCATCGCTCTGGGTTCGGGGTCATGTGGGAGGTTGGCAATGCCCGGTGCCCCAAGACGGATGCCGGGGGGGGGCTGGGGGGCACAGCGCGGGCAGTGAGGCGTGCTCGGTGCCAGCTTCGCGCCCTCCTCCTGGCCGCAGGATGCTGTTCTCAACGCCTGTTACCGGGGCTGCCGGCTGTTCTCCATCTGTCACTTCGTGGATGCGAGCGCCGAGCTCAACACCACCAGAACCGAATGTGAGGCAGGTGAGGAACCACTGGCCCAGCAGCCCCCACACCCCAAACCCTATCCTGGGGGATAGGGGGTCCCCATGTGCCACCAGCACCACCGCGACACCTTCTCCCTTCCTGAACATCCTTGCTCTACTCAACCCCATACTGTGTCCCATGGCCATTCCCAACCCCTGGGTGTAAATCAGGAAGGGTAGGGGGGATTTGGGGGTGTTTGGGTGTTAGAGGGTGAACACCCCCTAACCGTGACCCCCCCCCCTCTTCCCCGCAGCGTGTGCCGAAGCCTATAGCAACACGGAGGAGCAGTTTGGCTGCGTGATGGGATGTCGCAAGCAGCTGCCTGAGGTGCAGAGCAGGAAGGAGAAGGTGAGGGCCTGGGGAGCCCCTGTACCCCCTTAATGTGCCCAGCCAGTTCCTGGCCGGGAATGGCGTTTGCTGCCACTTGGCCACTTGCCTGACCCTTGGCGTGGGGACATCTCGGTCATTGTACGCACGGCAGGGACCAAAGTTCCGCACTGATGTGATGGAGGCCACTGCAAGCCTGCTGAGCCCACCCTGCCTGCAGTCCCCTGGGGGGAAGCTGGGATGGGGGAGCTTGGCCCCTGCGTCCTGCTTCAGGAAGGACTCCTAACACCCATCCTTCCATCCATCCTTCTTTTCATCCAACCACCATCCATCCCTCCACCTTTGCCTCCATTCATCCAATTAGCCATTCATCCATCCATCCATCCATCCATCCATCCATCCATCCATCCACTTTTCCCTCCATTCATCCAATTATCCATCCAGCCATCCATCCTTACATCCTTACATCCATCCATCCATCCAGTTATCAATCCAATTATCCATTCAATTATCTATCCATCCACCCATCCACCCATCTATCCCTCCCTCTCTTCCTTCCTTCCTTCCTTCCTTCCTTCCTTCCTTCCTTCCTTCCTTCCTTCCTTCCTTCCTTCCTTCCTTCCTTCCTTCCTTCCTTCCTTCCTTCCTTCTTTCCCTCCATCCATCCAATTACCTATCCAGTTATCAATCCATCCATCCAGTTATCAATCCAGTTATCCAATTATCCATCCATCCATCCATCCATCCATCCATCCATCCATCCATCCATCTATCAATCCATCCATCCATCCATCCTTCCAACCTTCCATCCATCCATCCAATTATCAATCCATCCACCCATCTCTCCACCTTTCCCTCCATTCATCCAATTATCCATCCATCCATCCATCCATCCATCCATCCCTCTCTCCCTCCCTCCCTTCATTCATTCATTCGCTTGTTCCTTCCTTCCAACTTTCCCTCCATCCATCCAGTTACCAATTCAGTTATCAATCCAGTTATCAATCCATCCATCCAGTTATCCATCCATCCAGTTATCCATCCATCCATCCATCCATCCATCCATCCATCCATCCATCTCCCTTTCCATCCCTCCCTCCCTCTCTCCTTCTCTCCTCTCTCCCTCTCTCCATCCCTCCTGGCTGCCTCCACGAGCTGCGGCACCAGGATGCAGTTTCCCTGGGTGCCTTCCCAGGGTGCTCCCAGGGCTCTGGTGGTGCTGCCGGGCGAGGCCCACGCCGCAGCCTTGCCTGCCGCATCTTCCTTTCTTTCACATCCCCTTTCCCTGTGCCCCTGTGGGCGTGGGATCGCCATCCCCCCACCAGCCCAGCGCTGCCTCCCTCGGAGCATGGGAAGCGGATTAACTGGGTGAACTGGGGCCAAGCCGGGCAGCGACGGCCCATTCCCAGGGCGAGATCTTCAGCCTGGTGACTGCCGCGGATTCCCCCTGCTCCCCTCCTTTATCCTTCCCAGCAATTAGCCACGCATTTCCCTCCTAGATTTAATTAATTTAGCTTTTGCCCAATTAATTAAATTAGACTTTGGCCCAAGGTGGAGGCTTTTGGCTGTGTGTGTGTGCAGACAAAGCCGGATTTGTGCTCTGGAAAGCTGCGGCTCCTCTGAAAATCCACTTTGCAGCCTGTTTTGAAGACCTTCCCGGTGTCTGATCCCGTTTCCCAGCTTTGCTTCGGGGTCAGGGATGAGCATCAGGGCACACGGGGAGGGGCCCTCACCCCTTTCGCCCTCCTGAAGCATTTTTCCCAGCCGAGCAGGCAAAGCAGATTTAGCATAATAATTAGATACAGAATCTGACCTATTTATTTCCTGTTTGCTGGTTTGACCGTGCAAGGGGCTGTCGGAAAAATGTTGGAAGCCAGTGGCAGGGAGCAGCCAAGCGGATTCCAGCAGGGATGCTTTTAAAAATAACAAACCGCCGCGACGGCCAAGAATCCAGGGCACGGAGAGGCTGCCAGCAGAGAAACGCCCTCGGCATCTCGGCCACTGGGCTCCTATTGTTCGAAGAGCTGGTGGGAGCGAGCGACTGGGGAGTGACCAAGGAGCTGAGGGGTGACCGATGGGCTGGGGGTGACCCAGGGGCTAGGGGTGGCTCAGGAGCTAGATGGTGAACCTGGGGCTGGATGGTGACTCTGGGGCTGGATGGTGGCCCTGGGACTGGATGGTGACTCTGGGGCTGGATGGTGGCCCTGGGGCTGGATGATGACTCTGGGGCTGGATGGTGGCCCTGGGACTGGATGGTGACTCTGGGGCTGGATGGTGGCTCTGGGACTGGATGGTGACTCTGGGGCTGGATGGTGGCCCTGGGACTGGATGGTGACTCTGGGGCTGGATGGTGACTCTAGGGCTGAATGGTGGCCCTGGGGCTGGATGGTGGCCCTGGGGTTGGATGGTGGCCCTGGGACTGGATGGTGGCCCTGGGGCTGAATGGTGACTCTGGGGCTGGATGGTGGCCCTGGGGTTGGATGGTGGCCCTGGGACTGGATGGTGGCCCTGGGGCTGGATGGTGACCCTCGGGTTGGATGGTGGCCCTGGGGTTGGATGGTGACCCTGGGACTGGATGGTGACCCTGGGACTGGATGGTGACTCTGGGGCTGGATGGTGGCCCTGGGACTGGATGGTGACTCTGGGGCTGGATGGTAGCCCTGGGGCTGAATGGTGGCCCTGGGGCTGAATGGTGACTCTGGGGCTGGATGGTGACTCTAGGGCTGAATGGTGGCCCTGGGGCTGGATGGTGGCCCTGGGGCAGGATGGTGGCCCTGGGACTGAGTGGTGACTCTGGGGCTGGATGGTGGCCCTGGGGCTGAATGGTGACTCTGGGGCTGGATGGTGGCCCTGGGGTTGGATGGTGGCCCTGGGGCTGGATGGTGACCCTGGAGACCATCATCTTGGTGACCCTTCCAGAGCTTAACCGCAGCTCCTGCAGGTCCCCAGCGCTGGGAGAAAGAGGCTGAGCCCCAGATCTGAGCATCCAGCTCAACCCACCCATGTCCTTGAGGTGGGACGTTGTCGGCTTAGGTTGATGAGGAGGGGACAACAGTAACGCGATGTCCCTGCTTCGTTGCAGGGCGCGGAGATGGAGGTGCCGTCCTTCTCCATGTTCGACGTGGTCTCCACCTTCTGCAACGACATCGTAAGCTCTGCCCAGAGCTTCATCTCCTCCACCTGGACCTTCTACCTGCAGGCGGACGACGGCAAAGTCGTGGTGTTTCAGGTGGGGGTGTCCCGCGTCCCCTCTCTGCTGGGCCTCGAGATGGGAGGGGACCTTTCTCCCCATCGCTTATTTTCTCCCTTTATCCCTTCCGACACACCAGTCGCAGCCTGAGATGGAGTATCCAGTTGCTGAGGCTCAGGAGATGCAACCGGAGCAGCCGCCGAGGCCGGGATCAGGGTCCAGCCCCCGTGTCCCCAAGCCCCACACAGGTGCCGGGGGGGGGTGTCAGGGCTGGCAGGGGCGCTGGGAACCTCCAACTTGTCCTGGCGCTCATCCGACCTCTCTAGAGCTAAACAAATTACCCGCTTCTCGGCTCTGATTAGCTTCCCTCGCGCTGCACCCACACAGGGGGCAACTCCAAGCTGGGGACCCTCTCCAAGAAGCTGCTAAGATTGTCTCCTCAGTGGGTTGGGGAGTCCTTTGTATCAGAAATGGTGTGACCAGCAGGGCCAGGGAGATTCTCCTCCCTCTGGACTCAGCACTGGTGAGGCCACTCCTTGAATCCTGTGTCCAGTTGTGGGCCCCTCAGCACAAGAAGGATGTTGAGGGTCTGGAGAGAGTCCAGAGAAGAGCCACGAAGCTGGTGAAGGGGCTGGAGAACAGACCTTATGAGGAACTGCTGAGAGAGCTGGGGGGAGTTTAGCCTAGAGAAGAGGAGGCTGAGAGGAGACCTCATTACTCTCTGCAACTACCTGAGAGGAGGTTGTAGAGAGGAGGGAGCTGGGCTCTTCTCCCAAGGGACAGGGGACAGGACAAGAGGGAATGGCCTCAAGCTCCACCAGGGGAGATTTAGGCTGGAGATTAGGAGGAAGTTTTTCACAGAAAGGGTCATTGGGCATTGGAATAGTCTGCCCAGGGAGGTGGTTGATTCACCTTCCCTGGAGGTGGTTAAGGTACAGGTAGAGGAGGTCTTGAGGGACATGGGTTAGTGTTTGATAGGAATGGTTGGATTTGATGATCCGATGGGTCTCTTCCAACCTGGTTATTCTATAATTCTATGATTCCTTGTGGGGGAGACCTGGCAGGGGCTGGGGAGTCGGCTCAGCATCTCTTTTCCCCGGCCAGGCCCGCGGGGGAAGGGGGAGAAGCCCCCCGGGAAGGAGCCACGGGGCAAAGCCAAGACCCAGCACGCGGAACCCCCACAGCCCGAGCATGACTTCCTTGGCTGCATGTCCAAGTAGGTTGGATGGGATCTCCGGGAGAGCTGGGACCTGCCAGATAACCTGGAGAGATACTTCTCTTCCCCTCCAAATCCCCACCCCGTGCCCTCCCATTGACTCATCTCTTTTTCTCTGCCGGGGGCGGGGGTGGGGTGGTTGCTACAGGCGCTCGGGTCTTCCCCGCTGGATCTTGGCCGCCTGCCTCTTCCTCTCCATCATGGTGATGCTGTGGCTGAGCTGTGCCAGCTTGGTGACGGCCCCCGAGCAGCATGTCAAGACCCAGGTAGGGGGCGAACGGTGCTCAGGGGGTTCTCACGGGGGTTCCCCGACACCTTGGGTCTCCCCAAAATGTTTGGGTGAACCTTGCAGTGGCCCAGGTGGCCAAGAAGGCCAATGGCATCTTGGCTTGGATCAGAAATGGTGTGACCAGCAGGGCCAGGGAGGTTCTTCTCCCTCTGGACTCGGCACTGGGGAGACCAAACCTTGAATCATGGGGTCAGCTCTAGGCCCTTCAGCACAAGAAGGATGTTGAGGCTCTGGAGCGAGTCCAGAGAAGAGCAACAAAGCTGGGGAAGGGGCTGGAGAAGAAGAGGAGCAGTTGAGAGAGTTGAGGGTGTTTATCCTGGAGAAGAGGAGGCTGAGGGGAGACCTCATTGCTCTCTGCAACTCCCTGAGAGGAGGTTGTGGAGAGGAGGGAGCTGGGCTCTTCTCCCAAGGGACAGGACGAGAGGGAATGGCCTCAAACTCCACGAGGGGAGGGTCAGACTCGACATCAGGGAAAAATATTTCATGGAAAGGGTCATTGGTTATTGACAGAGGCTGCCCAGGGAGAGGGTTGAGTCCCCTTCCCTGGAGGTGTTTAAGGGACGGGTGGACGAGGTGCTGAGGGACATGGGTTAGTGTTTGATAGGAATGGTTGGACTCGATGATCCGATGGGTCTCTTCCGACCTGGTGATTCTATGATTCTATGATAAGGGGTTTGTGGTCCCCAGCCATGTCCTCTGTCCCCAGCCATCCCCACCGTGTTCCCAGTCTGGGACCAAGGAGGTTCCATCCCCTGCTGCAGGGCTTCATGGTCCCTTCTGCTTCTCTTCCAGCCTCTGAGCATCAACGGGGACAAGGAGTACCTGCAGGACCTGGATGGCCCTGGCGCCTTCGCCCTGCCGCCTGTCATCGCCGTCACCCTCTGCCCCGGTGGGGACGACGCGGGGCCACTGCCCCTCAAAGTCGACCTGGACAAGACAGTCCTGTAGTTCTTCTGCCCCTTCCCATCCGTCAACTCCATGTCACCTCCCTGTCCCCGTCCCCACAGCATCACCCCCGGTCCTGCTCCACTGCCCCATGTCCCCAGCTCCTGGGGGGACATCTCTGTCACTTGGGGACTGGGTGACGATGTGGCTCGGTCCCACCCTCCTCCCCAGGGATGGTGGCGGAGGAGGAGGTTGCTGGGAACCAGGCAACGACTTTGCCTCCTCCATAGGTGTCCTTTATGCTGGGATCCTCGATTTCTAGCCCTGGAGAGCCGAGAGAGGAGTGGGGAGGCTGGGGGGAACCTGGCCTGGGAATGGGGTTGTTCATCTCCTTCTTCCAGGAGCCCCTAGGACCCCCCAGCCCTTGGGCACAGGAGGGATGCGGCTGCCGTGGGGGATGGAGAGGGCAGCATTCTGGGCTCTGTCTCTTCAAATCCCAACCTCCCACCTTAGGCTGAGCCCCCGAGGCGCCGGCTTTGGCCCTGGGAACTCCTTTCCATCAGCCACAGCCGCTTGCCTTGGGGAGCCGAAACGTGGCGAATGGATTTGGCCTTGGCAGCCGGAGAGAGAGAGAAGAGCGGATCTTGCTGCCTCCGTGCCCACGCGAGGACCCAGACGGCTCCTTCCCAGAGCCGCCGAGGGGCCCCGGGATGGCTCCTTCCCTGGGATCCTTTGGGGAGGTTGGCTCCAACGCCGAAGCGTTGCTGGTGGGACCTGGTTATGGCCAGTCTTGGGTTCCTAGGAGCTCAGGGCCAACTGGTGGGACCCGGTTATGACCAGTCTTGGGCTCCTGGGAGCTCAGGGCCAGCTGGTGGGACCTGGTTATGACCAGTCTTGGGCTCCTGGGAGCTCAGGGCCAGCTAGTGGGACCTGGTTATGACCAGTCTTGGGCTCCTGGGAGCTCAGGGCCAGCTGGTGGGACCTGGTTATGACCAGTCTTGGGTTCCTGGGAGCTCGGGGCCAGCCCTGGGGTCCCCCAAAGCAAGCAGGGACCCCCTTGTCACCCCCCAGCACAGCCCTTTGGTGCGGAGGGGTCCCCTCCCTGCCCTCTGCAGGTTGGGCCATCTCCCCATCTCCTCTGCCCTTCTCCATCACTTGACCTCATGCATCGTTTTGTGGTTTGATTTGCACGCGGTTCCTCGGCCCTGACCCTAGGCCCGTCGTGGGGACAACCTCTGCGACATTGAGGGACGTCCCTGCCTCCCCCACATCCACCTATCGCGTCTGTACAGGTTAACTTATTACCGTGACTCCCCTCCCTTGGGTTTTGGGGCTCTCTCCGTGTCCCCCCAGCGTTCTCGGGAGGCCGTGACGTGTTGGGCTGGAGGAGTCTGATCCCGGTTTTGTGCTGCTCCGTATCACTTTCACGTGTGCATCATATCTAGGGGAGGGGAACGGGGCTGGGGAGGGCTTGGGGTGGTGGTGGGGTTCTCGTGTCCATTTTGGGGTTCACTTTTCGTTGTCGCTTTCTGGCCGCTCGGCTCATTGTAAAGCTCGGTGGGGTCTGTGGTGTTGGCTCGGCGGCTCTCCTGGTTCCCGGGGTGCGACCTCGCCAGGCTGCATGTTTTTTTGGGGGGACGGATGGGGTGGGGAGAGGGCAGAGCCCCCTCTGCTTCAGTTCCAAAAGGCAAACCTGGCCCCAGGCTGGTTGGGAGGCGGAGGGGAAATAAAAAGCTTTGTACCGGATCCGATGATGAGTTGGTGGCTTCGCAGGGGGCTCGTAGGGCCGGTGGGAGGGTGTGGGGCTGTTCCCAGCTCCACGTCTTGGCTTTGCAAGCCGAGCCAGGATGAAACTGCTGCCAAAACGGAGAGAAATCCCCTGCTTGGGTTGTTTAGCACGGAGCGATTCTCCTCTGCGCTGCAGCCCGTGGGGTTGGCATATGTGCTGCATGGAGCATTTCAATATCATAGAATCATAGAATCATAGAACAACCAGGTTGGAAGAGACCCATCGGATCATCGAGTCCAACCATTCCTATCAAACACTAAACCAAGTTCCTCAAGACCTCATCCACCAGTCCCTTAAACACCTCCAGGGAAGGGGAATCAACCACCTCCCTGGGCAGCCTATTCCAATGCCCAATGACCCTTTCTGGGAAAAACTTCCTCCTAATCTCCAGCCTAAACCTCCCCTGGTGGAGCTTGAGGCCATTCCCTCTCGTCCTGTCCCCTGTCCCTTGGGAGAAGAGCCCAGCTCCCTCCTCTCTACAACCTCCCTTCAGGTAGTTGGAGAGAGTAATGAGGTCTCCTCTCAGCCTCCTCTTCTCCAGGATAAACACCCCCAGTTCTCTCAGCCGCTCCTCATAGGGCCTGTTCTCCAGCCCCTTCACCAGCTTCGTGGCTCTTCTCTGGACTCGCTCCAGAGCCTCAACATCCTTCTTGTGCTGAGGGGCCCACAACTGAACACAGGATTCAAGGAGTGGCCTCACCAGTGCTGAGTCCAGAGGGAGAATCACCTCCCTGGCCCTGCTGGTCACACCATTTCTGATCCAAGCCAGGATGTCATTGGCCTTCTTGGCCACCTGGGCACACTGCTGGCTCATGGTCAGTCGCTGTCGACCAACCCCCCCAGGTCCCACTCCTCCTGGCAGTTTTCCAGCCAGACTTCTCCCAGTCTGTAGCTCTGCATAGGGTTGTTGTGCCCCAAGTGCAGGATCCACCATTTGTCCTCATTAAACCTCATCCCACTGGACTCAGCCCATGGATCCAGCCTGTTCAGGGCCCTTTGCAGAGCCTCCCAACCCTCCAGCAGATCAACACTTCCACACAGCTTTGTGTCATCTGCAAACTTGCTAAGGGTACCCTTGATGCCTTCATCCAGGTCGTTGATGAAGACATTGAACATATCAAGCATCTACGGAGATGCTGCGATCCCTGGGGAGCTGGTAGAGATGTCCGTGGGGGGAATGGGATTGGGGGGTGCTGGGAAGGGAGCTGGGAAGGCTCAGAGAGAGCTGGGAGGGTGTGAGGAGGCAAGGAGCCATGCACCCAAGGGCGAGAACCCATCAGCTGCAAGAAGGAGGAGGTGGAGATGGCAGCAGGGAGGATTCCGTGCTCGTGCTCACGCATGCAGAGAAAGAAAAAGGGATTTTCCCCACAGGAAGATGCCCGCTGGCTCCCCGGGCACCCGTTGGGAGGAGGGCGAGCCGTGCACGCAGGCGCCACGTCAGCAGAACGTGCTGCGGCTGCAGCGCTCGAGGGCCTGGCCGCGCTCGCACGTGCTGGCGCCCACCTTTCCCCCGCGGCGCGTGTGTGTTTTTCCTGGCACGGCGCCCGCGTCCGCACCGCAGCGCAGCTCTCCCTCGTGCCAAGCCCGGCACGAACGCTCACGCAAAGGGGCCTGCAGGCTCGTTTTTAGCACTTCAGTAGCTCAGCGGGGTCCTGCCTTCGGAGCCAGCAGCGGCACTGGGGCCCCCACAGAGCTGGGGTTGGCGCTGGCCTCGGCTCCTTGTTTTCTCGGGGACGCGGAGCCGGTGATGGGGAGCCCCACTGAGCACTGCGGGTGGATGCTGTGCTGCTCGTTGCCAAAGAAGGATCTCCAAAGAGGACACTGAGCTTCTTCTTAGCAAGTTTGCAGATGACACAAAGCTATGTGAAAGTGTGGATCTGCTGGAGGGTAGGGAGGCTCTGCAAAGGGACCTAAACAGGCTGGAGCACTGGGCAGTGTCCAATGGGATGAGGTTTAACACGGCCAAATGGCAGGTCCTGCACTTGAGGCACAACAACCCTATGCAGAACTACAAACCGGGAGAAGCCTGGCTGGAAAACTGCCAGGAGGAGAGGGACCTGGGGGTGTTGGTCGACAGCGACTGACCATGAGCCAGCAGTGTGCCCAGGTGGCCAAGAAGGCCAATGGCATCCTGGCTTGGATCAGAAATGGTGTGACCAGCAGGGCCAGGGAGGTGATTCTCCCTCTGGACTCAGCACTGGTGAGGCCGCTCATAGGCTGGAGATTAGGAGGAAGTTTTTCACACAGAGGGTCATTGGGCATTGGAATAGGCTGCCCAGGGAGGTGGTTGATTCCCCTTCCCTGGAGGTGTTTAAGGGACGGGTGGATGAGGTCTTGAGGAACTTGGTTTATTGTTTGATAGGAATGGTTGGACTAGAAGATCCGATGGGTCCCTTCCAACCTGGTTGTTCTGTGATTCTGTGATTCTGTGAATGGGTTTCAGCTGAAAAGGAGGAGGTTTAGATTAGAAATTAGGAAGGAATTTCTCACTGTGAGGGTGAGGAGGCCCTGGCCCAGGTTGCCCAGAGCAGGGGTGGCTGCCCCATCCCTGGAGGGGTTCAGGACCAGGTTGGATGGGGCTTGGAGCCCCTGATCCAGCGGGAGGTGTCCCTGCCCATGGCAGGGAGGGGACTGGATGGGCTTGGAGGTCCCTTCCAACCCATCCCATGGTTCTAGGAGACGGCAGGGCATGAGACCGGAGCAGACAGCTGGCAAGGCCTGCCCGCCGCAGGCAGTGGCTCCAAGTGGGTCCCCTCCTGGGATGGGAGTCGGGCTACGAACAGGCTCCTCGCCTTTAAACTGGAGTCGGATTCCTCGTTGCTGGCTCGGGGGGCAGGAAACCGTGCCCAGGAGCAGGTGAGGAGGGACCCCACTCTAACGAAAAGGAGACGCATGAAATTAGCTGGTTCCACTCCCCCCAGCAGGCAGCAGGGGGTGAGGGGGGGTGTGTTTCCATCCGACGCCTTTTTCCTTCTCGCTCCCTCTTATTTTTTTTTTTTTTTCACAGGGGAAGCAAAATTCTTGGTGTGTGGCCCCATCGGCAAAGAGAAAAGCAACTCAGCGGAGTCGCACCCTCCATCCATGGCTGGTGGTGAGGCTGGGGAGGGGGGACAGGCTGCCCAGGGAGGGAGTCGAGTCACCTTCCCTGGACTTCCCTATGGACTCGGCACTGGGGAGACCAAACCTCGAATCCTGGGGTCAGTTGTGGGCCCCTCACCACGAGAAGGATGTTGAGGCTCTGGAGTGAGTCCAGAGAAGAGCAACGAAGCTGGGGAAGGGGCTGGAGAAGAAGAGGAGCAGCTGAGAGAGTTGAGGGTGTTTATCCTGGAGAAGAGGACCTCTCCAACTACCTGAGAGGAGGTTGTGGAGAGGAGGGAGCTGGGCTCTTCTCCCAAGGGACAGGCCGAGAGGGAATGGCCTCAAGCTCCACCAGGGGAGGGTCAGGATGGACATTAGGAAAAAAAATTCATGGAAAGGGTCATTGGGTGATGGCAGAGGCTGCCCAGGGAGAGGGTTGAGTTCCCTTCCCTGGAGGGGTTTAAGGTGGATGAGGTCTTGAGGGACATGGGTTAGAGATTGATGGGAATGGTTGGACTTGATGATCCAGTGGATCTCTTCCAACCTGGTGATTCTTGGATTCTATGATTTGATGACCATGAGCCTCTGGTGGGTCACATCCTCATGGTGAGCACCTCTGCACCTGCATTCATAGAATCACCAGGTTGGAAGAGACCTATCGGATCATCAAGTCCAACCATTCCTATCAAACACTAAACCAAGTCCCTCAAGACCTCATCCATCCATCCATCCATCCATCCCTTAAACACCTCCAGGGAAGGTGAATCAACCACCTCCCTGGGCAGCCTATTCCAAGGTCGGCAGCCTCTCTGCGCGTCCGCCTTGAGCTGCTGTTCTCACCTCGGGAAAATGCCCCTTCCTCTCCCCCTCCCTGCAGATCTCAGCTGCCGGGAGCTGGCCGGGCTCCATGGCCGCTCGCACACTCCAGCTGAGGAGCCGGGCCACGCGGCAAATGCATTTGTGCACGGATTTCCCTCCCACAGCCGTCTGCTCCCAACGGCGCCGCTCGCCCCCGTTTCTCAGCACGATGACGATTAGGGAGCACTTGCAGCTCCTTGTCATAGAATCATAGAATCATAGAACAACCAGGTTGGAAGAGACCCACCGGATCATTGAGTCCAACCATTCCTATCAAACACTAAACCAAGTCCCTCAAGACCTCATCCTCCCGTCCCTTAAACACCTCCAGGGAAGGGGAATCAACCACCTCCCTGGGCAGCCTATTCCAATGCCCAATGACCTTTTCTGGGAAAACTTCCTCCTAATCTCCAGCCTAAATCTCCCCTGGTGGAGCTTGAGGCCATTCTCTCTCGTCCTGTCCCCTGTCCCTTGGGAGAAGAGCCCAGATCCCTCCTCTCTACAACCTCCTTTCAGGTAGTTGTAGAGAGTAATGAGGTCTCCTCTCAGCCTCCTCTTCTCCAGGATAAACACCCCCAGCTCTCTCAGACGCTTCTCATAGGGCCTGTTCTCCAGTCCCTTCACCAGCTTCGTGGCTCTTCTCTGGACTCGCTCCAGAGCCTCAACATCCTTCTTGTGGTGAGAGGCCCACAACTGAACACAGGATTCAAGGAGCGGCCTCACCAATGCTGAGTCCAGAGGGAGAATCACCTCCCTGGCCCTGCTGGTCACACCATTTCTGATCCAAGCCAGGATGCCATTGGCCTTCTTGGCCACCTGGGCACACTGCTGGCTCATGGTCAGTCCCCCAGTCCCAGGTGCCCAGAGCCCGGTGCCACGTCCCCACTTGGGAAGAGCACTGGGGGCTGTGGGAGAGGGATGGATGAATGATTTGGAGAAGTTCTTTCTTCCACACACGCGTGCAAACCCCTGTTTTCATGACGTGTGCTCAGTTTTCCTGATTGGGAGAGGACGCGGTGGTGCTTCGCCTGGGTCTGCACCATCGCTCCCCTTCACTCCTTCCAATTCCTTCCAACTCCTTCCCCACATCCCGGGGGAGAGGCCGCAACCAGAGGGAGGATTCTTCTTCTCGTCTCATATTGGAGGAACGAGGATGAAGAGAAAGCATAATGAGGATGAAGCGGTGGGTTTGGGCCCTGCTAGAGCAGAGCTTTGGGAGATGGTGGGGAAAAAAGAGCTTGGGCTGCTCTCCCTGCTGGGGAAAGGAGCTTTCTTAGCTGCTCCAGCTGCCTGGCGCTGCCCCTGGCCCCTTTGCTAACACGCAGCTGCCATCCAGCGCAGTCCTGACCCGCACACAGGGCTGAAAATCCAGCTTTAACCCCAGAGGAGGGAGATTTCCATCCAGAGATGGAGAGAGGATGAGGATGAATGGTGAGGAGCTGGACAGGGGTTCAAACCGAGCGCCAGCACCACCCCTGACCCAGGAGCTGAGCCCTTGCCCTTCCAAATCCTCCTTCGAACCTTGCCGGGCACCATCCCGGAGCCAGCGATGAAGCTGACGTGGCCTTCAAAGACCGAAACTTCATGGGTTCCTTCTCCCTGTCCTCCTTCCTACCACCTACCCCAAAGAAACGGAGCCAGGGAGTGATTCAGTGCCAACAGAACCAAACGAAATATTTGAAATGAAATTTGATAGGAACGGTTGGACTAGAAGATCCGATGGGTCCCTTCCAACCTGGTTGTTCTATGATTCTATGAAAAACAATCTCCTTGTGCTAATGGGATTGGTTCTGTCCCTACCACGCACATTCCAGCCTGGCTCGAGGGACCACGCCGGGTGGGGTGGTTGGGGGGGGGGGAGAAGGGGAGGCTAACGAAGCCAAATGATTCTTCTCCGTCTTCAAATGTCAGAGTTGAGCGCGGTGCCGCTGGCTGGACCCGTGGCCATGCCGTGCGGAGGCGAAGCGACCCGGAGCGCCGGCCGCGGTGCCTCCAGCCCCACCGCCGAGTGACACGCATTTTCCATTCCCTGGGCTTCATTACTTCTTGGAACGCAGACCTCGCTCGCTGGGCTTGCGAGGGGCTTCGCTTCCCTCCGTGTTTATTTTCCTCGCCGTGTGTTCTTTTGCCAGGTGAGAAGCGCAGCCAAGCTGGTCCGGGAAAGCAAGGCTGTATGGTTGTGGTTTGGCTGGATGGATGGGAACCGAGCTCTCTCAAGCACCGATGCGGCACCTGCTCACCTCCAGGCGCTGGAGCCATCCCGTGATTTCACGGGGACGAGACACGTGTGGCTACCTCTGCAGCACGTGCAGGGGGGGGAAATCTGCTGGACGGTGGCCTCGTGCCGGTGCCGAGCGGCTCTGGGGACGGCCAACGCCTGCAGCTGGCGTGGGAGCCGGCTCCCGCGGGTGCCGCGTGCGTCAGCTCGCCCGGCCCTGCGTGGGAGTGGAAGGAGCCCAAGGCTCGTAAAAGAAGGTGTTCGGCCTTCTTCCAAGCCAGATCCCACGTAGCTCTGCTGTTCGCTTCCAGCTCACGCCTGCTCGCTGCTCTGCAGGGTGGGTAGAGCCTCCCGGGCGTGGGAGAGCGGCCACAGAGCCAGGTTGTCTCCATCCCAGCAGGTTTGGGGACCTGCAGGGCTGCTCTGCACCCCCAGGTAGGTGGGAACCTACAGACCTCATCCTGCCCAGGGGCTCCTATGTTGCTGGAAGCCCCACGTCCCCTGCACTGGTCTTGGTCATGGAGTTATTGGTGATGGTTCTGCCAGAGATGGTCCTCAAGGTGGGAAGCAGAGAGCATCTCGCCTTCACCATCCTCCCAGGAGAGACTGGTAACGTCTCGAGGAGCTAAAGCATCTCCCTGCCTGAGCAGAGACCTGGGGAGATGCAGGAAAGGTGAGATAAAGGGAAGGGAGAAGGAGCAGCTTGTGCGATGCCGTGTCCCATCTTTACATGGAGAAGCCCCAGCTCCACCAGCACTCGCTGCGTGTCCCACCCCTCCCTGGGCTCACACGCTCGCTGGGATCGCCCTGGGATTAGCAGTGAGCAGTTTGTCAGGATCTGAGAGCAAATAAAACTAGTCAGAAGCACAGGCACAAAAAATAAACCAACCCACTGGCACCATCCGGGCACGCACTGCCAGCAGGAGACAGAGCAGGGAACGTGAGGGAGGCCACTCCATAAAACCAGCAAAGAAAGGAACCAAGAGGCTTTGTTGCGCTGGGGAAAATCTAGCAAGAATTGGGACGGAAAAAAACTAAGCTGTTTGGGGCCAGCTGTCCAGCTCCCTCCACCCAGCACAAACTGCGGGGACGGCCGCGAGGAATTCCTCTTTCTGAGCCCTCGCAGGATGAAACAAAAAAAAGGTCGGAGGAAAAAGGCAGCGCTGCCAGCTCATGATTTTGTCATTAGTCTCAGAGTGCTGGATGCAGATTTTAAAGCCGCAGCTGCGGGAGCCGTGGGATAGGCGAAGCGCTTGGCTTGCAGCACGAGGTAGAGCTCATGTGGTGTAGAAGGGTGAAAATGGGACTCGGGTAGATATCTTGACGGCTGCAGAGAGTGGTGGGAAATGGGGTTAAGTCCAGCTGGAAGTCAGTGACAAGTGGGGTTCCCCAGGGCTCAGTGCTGGGTCCAGCCCTGTTCAATGTCTTCATCAATGAAGACATCAAGTGCTCCCTTAGCAAGTTTGCAGATGACACTGAGCTGTGTGGAAGTGTTGATCTGCTGGAGGGTAGGGAGGCTCTGCAAAGGGACCTAAACAGGCTGGATCCATGGGCAGAGCCCAATGGGATAAGGTTTAACACGGCCAAATGCCGCATCCTGCACTTGGGGCAAAACAACCCTATGCAGAGCTACAGACTGGGAGAAGTCTGGCTGGAAAACTGCCAGGAGGAGAGGGACCTGGGGGTGTTGGTCAACAGCGACTGACCATGACCCAGCAGCGTGCCCAGGGGGCCAAGAAGGCCAAGGGCATCCTGGCTTGGATCAGAAATGGTGTGACCAGCAGGGCCAGGGAGGTGATTCTCCCTCTGGACTCAGCACTGGTGAGGCCGCTCCTTGAATCCTGTGTTCAGTTGAGGGCCCCTCAGCACAAGAAGGATGTTGAGGCTCTGGAGTGAGTCCAGAGAAGAGCCACGAAGCTGGTGAAGGGGCTGGAGAACAGGCCCTATGAGGAGCAGCTGAGAGAGCTGGGGGGGGTTAGCCTAGAGAAGAGGAGGCTGAGAGGAGACCTCATTACTCTCTCCAACTACCTGAAAGGAGGTTGTAGAGAGGAGGGAGCTGGGCTCTTCTCAAAAGTGACAGGGGACAGGACGAGAGAGAATGGCCTCAAGCTCCACCAGGGGAGATTTAGGCTGGAGATTAGGAGGAAGTTTTTTAATGGAAAGGGTCATTGGGCATTGGAACAGGCTGCCCAGGGAGGTGGTTGATTCCCCTTCCCTGGAGGTGTTTAAGGGACGGGTGGATGAGGTCCTGAGGGACATGGGTTAGTGTTTGATGGGAATGGTTGGACTCAATGATCTAATGGGTCCCTTCCAACCTGGTTGTTCTATGATTCTATGATTCTATGAAATAAGGATCAGAAAGAAGAAGACTGTAAATAGTTTGGGGTTCATTCCTTTTTTTTTTTTTTTTTAACCTAGTAAGTTATCCTTCTGATTTTCCGGGCTCTTCACAGTAGGAATAGTGGGACTGCCTTGATATACTGCGTGCGGGATAAATGCATTAAGCGTCGTGCGAGCTGCTCAGATGCTGCGCGAACACGGGTCGTAAAAATCACCTCAGCTACAAGGCAGGCTCCTCGGGGAAGGGGCTGAGTGCGCTCGGCAAATAAGGAAGAGAAATAAAAATAAATATCAAATGGCCCATAAAAATCAAGCAATAACGGTAACGAAAAAGTTTCTGGATTCGCCGGGAGAGATAAAAAATCCCACCAGCAGGATGAAATAACAAGGAAATCCCCCCCTCCTGGTTCCTTCACCGCGTGACCCCAGCCAGCGCGCCTGGTCACCAGAGTAGTTATGGAACACATCTTCCTTCCAGCATCTCATAAATGCATTTTTTCATGCTTTAGGAGCCCTTCTGGGCTTCGATTTAACTGGGGTCTGGGGAACACGTGAAAGGCATTTACAGCGAGCGGCACAGCCTGGGTTGTTCCTGCCGGGGAAGCAGAGGTGTAAGGTTCACGGCTCCCACCGACCGACCCACCTGGGATGGAGAGGTCCAGGGCGAGTGTGGTTGCTGACCCCACGTAGGTGCACTTAAAATATCTATATGGACCCAAAGAAAATAAAGGGAAAGTGTTGCTTTTAAACCTTTTAAGCAGGGGTTGGGGCATGATGCAGAAAGCAGCCTCAGGAGAAAGTAGAAGGGACCAGCAGGGCCAGGGAGATTCTTCTCCCTCTGGACTCAGCACTGGTGAGACCAGACCTTGAATTATGTGTTCAGTTGTGGGTCCCTCAGCACAAGAAGGATGTTGAGGCTCTGGAGCGAGTCCAGAGAAGAGCAACGAAGCTGGAGAAGGGGTTGGAGAAGAAGAAAAGCGGATGAGAGAGCTGGGGGTGTTTATCCTGGAGAAGAGGAGGCTGAGGGGAGACCTCATTACTCTCTCCAACTCCCTGAAAGGAGGTTGTAGAGAGGAGGGAGCTGGGCTCTTCTCCCAAGGGACAGGGGACAGGACGAGAAGGAATGGCCTCAAGCTCCACCAGGGGAGATTTAGGCTAGAGATTAGGAGGAAGTTTTTCATGGAAAGGGTCATTGGGCATTGGAATAGGCTGCCCAGGGAGGTGGTTGATTCACCGTCCCCGGAGGTATTTAAGGGACAGGTAGATGAGGTCCTAAGGGACATGGTTTAGTGTTTGATAGGAATGGTTGGACTCGATGATCCGATGGGTCTCTTCCAACCTGGTTGTTCTATGATTCTATGATTCTATGATCTCCTCTTCTGTGCAGGTCGGGTCTAAAATAACAGGGCCCTGAGGTCCTGGTCGGGGTCTCCGTGCGCTGCAGCAATACAAACAGCAAATGAATAAGTCCTGCTTCCCTTTCTCCCGAAAGCTTTTTACGAGGCTTAATTAACGAATGCCTGTAAAAACGCGTTCGGAGCTGGGAATGAAATGTGCTGTGGAAATGCCAAATATTTTTAATGCTCCGGCAGATTTCGAAGGTTTCAATGAGAAAAATCCCCAGCTCTGCCTCCGAAACAGATTGCTCCCCTCGAAGCGGCTCCGGAACATGAAGTTTTCATCAGGCTGACTTGAAAGATCTCGGTCACGGCTCTCCGAGTGTGTTTATTCTCGTGCCTGGATTTCCCCCCTTTCCCCGCGCAGATGCGGAGGCCGAGGCATGCGAAATCAAAGCCGTTCACCCCCGGCCGTTGGCAAGAGCCACCGCTCTGAAGAATTTCCTGAACTGGAAATGCCCTCTGGACCGTCCGCTCTCTCCAGATGCGCTTTGGCTCCAGCAATTACACGGACCCCGGAGCGACGCTCGGCCTCGTCGTCTCCGCTGGTGGTGGCTGTGGGGAGAAGCCGGACGCTGATGCTGACCATGTGTGGGGACGTCGTCGGGCGGCATCTTTGGCACGGAGATGGCGGCGGGAGATCTCCAGCGACAAGACTGCACCCTCTGGAGGGTACGGCGGCTCCTGCACGAAGCGCTCGTGGGGATAAAACCCAGTCATAGAATCATAGAATCATACAACAACCAGGTTGGAAGAGACCCATGGGATCATCGAGTCCAACCAGTCCATAACCATCCGGGTGGCATGGAGGGAGGCTTTGTCCCCAAGGATATGGGGAGCATGGCTGTCCCTGTAATCCCGGGCTGGTCACGACCCTCTGTGATCCCAGCAGGAGACATGGGATGAGTTGAGTGTGGAATCGCAAGGGAGAGGCCACAGTGCTTGGGTTGCTGTTGGGTAGCGGTTGGATGGAGGGAGCTGAGGAGCCTGGTGGCCACAGGGGCAGTGGCAGCCCCTGATGGTCACTGCCACCCCATGGCCGAGTGACAGGGACAGACCCCCCCCCCCATCCTCTCAGCTGTGGGAAGGTGACAGCCCCTGGGACCCCTCAGCCATGGGAAGGTGAGAGCCCCCCAGGTTCCCTCAGCCATAGCAGAGTGACAGCCCCTGCGACCCCTCAGCCGAGGGATGGGGACAGCCCCCCAAGTACCCTTGGTTGTGCGGAGGTGACAGTGCCCCCAGCCCCTGTCCTGTGGGGCAGTGACAGCCCCTGGGACCTCAGGGCCAAGGGATGGAGCCTCAGACCCCCTCTGTTGTGGGGGTGGTGACAGCCTGAGCCCCCAGGTCCTTGGGGGTGGGGGGCGATGGCAGCGCTGGTGGCTGTGCTAGACCCTTTCCCCATTCCTCCTCTCCCTCTCCTTCTCCTCTCCTTCTCCTCTCCTCTCCTCTCCTCTCCTCTCCTCTCCTCTCCTCTCCTCTCCTCTCCTCTCCTCTCCTCTCCTCTCCTCTCCTCTCCTCTCCTCTCCTCTCCTCTCCTCTCCTCTCCTCTCCTCTCCTCTCCTCTCCTCTCCTCTCCTCTTCCTTCCCCTTCCTCTTCCTCTTCCTCCCCCTCTCCTTCTCCCTCTCCTCTCCTCTTCCTCCCCTCTCCTCTTCCTCCCCCTCTCCTTTTCCTCCCCCTCTCCTCTTCCTCCCCCTCTCCTCTTCCCCCCTTCTCCCCTCCCCTTCCTTCCCCTCTCCCTTCTTCCCTCTCTTTTCTCTCCTCTCTCACCCCCTTTCTTTGCCCCTCTCTTCTTTCCCCTGCCCCCTTCCCTCTCCTCTCCCCCTTCTCCTTCCCTCTCCTGTCCCTCCTCTCCCTCTTTCCCCCTCCCTTCCCTTCCCTCTCCCTTCCCCTCCATTCCCTTCCCTCTCCCTTCCCTCCCCTCTCGCTGGCCCCTCCCCTCTCCCCGCCCCCGCCCAAGATGGCGGAGTCCGGCGGGGCCGAGTTCTGCGCGGAGCGGCCCGGCGGGTGAGCAGGGCGGGGAGCGCCGAGACCGGCCCCTCCACGGCGGGGTGGGCTGGGGGCTGGGGCTCCGGCCTTGGGGGTCCTGGACAGGGCACGGGGATGGCGGTCGTGAGCAGGGCTTGAGAATGGGGGTCCTTGGGCTTGAGGGTCTGGGGCTTGAGGGTCTTGGGGTTGAGGGTCTGGGGCTTGAGGGTCTTGAGATTGGAGGTCCTGGGGGACATGCAGGTCCTGAGCAGGACATGGGGTCTGAGGACCTGGGGCTGGGGGTCTTGAGCAGGGCATGAGTGGGGGTTTTTGGGCTTGAGGGTCTTGGGATTGGAGGTCCTGAGCAGGGCTTGAGAATGGGGGTCCTTGGGCTGGAGGGTCTTGGGGTTAAGGGTCTGGGGCTTGAGGGTCTTGGGCTTGAGGTTCTGGGGGTTGGAGGTCCTGGGGGTGCAGGTCCTGAGTAGGGCTTGAGAATGGGGGTCCTTGGGGCTGAGGGTCCTTGGGGCTGAGGGTCTGGGGCTTGAGGGTCCCTGGGGGTGCAGGTCCTGAGCAGGGCTTGAGAATGGGGGTCCTTGGGCTTGAGGGTCTGGGGGTTGAGGGTCTTGGGGTTGGAGGTCCTGGGGGTGCAGGTCCTGAGCAGGGCTTGAGAATGGGGGTCCTTGGGGTTGAGAGTCTGGGGATTGCAGGTCCTGAGGGTGCAGGTCCTGAGCAGGACTTGGGGTCTGAGGACCTGGGGCTGGGGATCTTGAGCAGGGCATCAATGGGGGTCCTTGGAGTTGGGGGTCTTGGGGTTGGAGGTCCTGGGGTTGGGGGTCCTGGGATTGGGGGGCTTGGGGTTGGAGGTCCTGGGGTTGGAGATCTCGAACAGGACATGGGGATGGGGGTCCTGGGAATGGGGGTCCTGGGGTTGGGAGTCCTGAGCAAGACATGGTGTCTGAGGTCCTGGGGATGGAGGTCTTGAGCAGGGCATGAGAACTGGGGGTCCTGGGGTTGGAGGTCCTGCAGCTGGGGGGAGGGTATTGGAAGGGGGGTCCTAAGCAGGGCCCAACGTTGGAGGTCCTGGGGGTGGGGGTCCAGAGAAGGGCATGGGGTGTGAGGCCCTGGGATTGAGATCTTGAGCAGAGCATGGGGCTGGGGGTGCTGGGGATAAGGGTCCTAAGCAGGGCCTGGGGTTGGGGGTCTAGGGGTTGGGGGACATGGGAGTGGAAGTCCTGGGTTTGGGAGTCCTGATCTGGGTATGGGATCTGGGGTCTGGGGTTGGGGATCCTGAGCAGGGCATGGGGATGGAGGTCCTGGGGATGAGGGTCCTGAGCAGGACATGGGGCTGGGAGTCCTGAGGAGATCCTAAGTAGGACCCAGGGTTGGGAGTGCTGAGGGTTGGGGTTCCTGAGCCATTCATGGGGCCAGGGGTCCTAGGGGCTGGGGGACATGAGCAGGGCATGGTGCTGGGGGTGGGGGGTCCTGAGCAGGACCCGGGTCTGGGTGTCCTGGGGTCTGGGGGTCATGGAAGGGGAGTCTTGAGTGGGGACCAGGTCTAGGGGTCCTGTGAGGGAGGGGGGGTCCTGAGCAGGGTAAGGGGCTGGGGGTGCTTGAGTGGAGGGTCTTGGGGGGTTTGGTCTTGAGCAGGACCTGAGGTTGGGGTTCCTGGGGAGAAGGGGATCCTGAGCAGGGCCTGGAGTTGGGGAAGGGGAGGGCGGCTCTGGAAGATAATGATGATGATTAATCACAGCGCTTTCCCTTTATGGGGGGGGGGCTGGGGGCTGAGTGCAGCTCTAAACCAGGATATTGTGAATCCCACCTCAATGCCGATGGGGCTGGGTTTGCAGAGCCAACAGCCTCATAGTTTATGGAGAAACAGGATTGATAGATTCACGGAGAAGTCAAGTTTGGGGGTTCCAGGCCCATCCCATTCCCTCTGCACCCCCCTTGGCCCTGGGTTTGGTCCCTGCAGGGTGACTTGGCCTTAGAAGGTGTCACAGAGGTGCGATAGCACATGGCACTGGGATCAGGTCCTGGAGGAGTTCCTCTTCCCAAGGTTTCTCTTTCCATCACCATCCAAAAGTTCCCATGTTGGGCAGCGTTCGGGAGTTGTGGTGTCTCTCTGGGGTGTTGCTGTCAGCCTGTCGCTTGGAAGCATCCTTTACCCTCAACTTCACACCTAAACATCCTTTACCCTCAACTTCACACCTCTTCTCTTCCAGAGAAGAGCAACGAAGCTGGGGAAGGGGCTGGAGAACAAGAGGAGCATGTGAGGAACCTGGGGTTGTTTAGCCTGGAGAAGAGGAGGCCGAGGGGAGACCTCATTGCTCTCTGCAACCTCCCTGAAAGGAGGTTGTGGAGAGGAGGGAGCTGGGCTGTTCTCCCAAGGGACAGGGCACAGGATGAGACGGAATGGCCTCAAGCTCCACTTGAACTCCAACTAGACATCAGAGAGAAATTTTTCATGGAAAGGGTCTTTTGGGCACTGGCAGAGGCTGCTCAGGGAGGTGGTTGAGTCACCTTCCCTGGAGGTGCTTAAGGGACAGGTGGACGATGTGCTGAGGGACATGGGTTAGTGATTGATGGGAATGGTTGGACTCGATGATCCAGTGGGTGTGTTCCAACCTGTTAATTCTATGATTCTAAAATAACCGCCCTGTACATCTCCCTGCGGAGAGGGAAGCTCTCCCAGTCATCGCTCCATGCTGGAGGAGCCTCGGAATTCTCACCTCATATATAGATATTATTGTGCTTTAATGACCACTTGTGTGTGCTCTGTGCTGTGTCACCTGGGGCTTCCCATTTCTCTCCCTCTTCCTCCTTCCCTTTCCTATCAGGAGCAGCAGCACCTCTTCCCCTCAGGTGTTTGCAGGGCCACTTGCTCCCGAATTTCTCAGAGCCGCGTGTGGAAGGAATTTCATTCAGGGCTGTGATAAATCACCCAGCCTGGAACTACAGCAGTTTTGTTCCCCGAGCTGTAGCTCCGTCGTGTTCCCTATCGCTGCGAGTTTATTTTCTTTGTGAGTTTTCAAGTCAAGCCCATTGAAGTTTGCAATTTGCTTCCTGGTGGTTCCAAGTCCTGCTTTAAAGGATAGATTGGGCGGAGAGTAGAGGGGAGAAGCCTGATGGGGGACGTTGGACGTGCCGCGTTTCCTCTGTAGAGTGAGAGTTTCGTTCTCCGTCCACAACGATTCCTTGTTAGGTGCTTCCCGCTCGTGACTTTTTGGCACTTGCTGAGAATTTACTGTCTGAGGCAAAGGGACACGGTGCCCTCTCGCTCTGTTACCCGTGCCGTTTCGCTGCTGCGCTCTCGCTCAAACAGCACAAGCAGAATTTCCATCTTTGGAATTGCTCCCCGTGAGTGCGCCAGCTTCCCCAGAGCGAGAAAATCAACTTATCTGCTGAGGATCCTGCGTGTTCTCTCAGTTATGGTTGGACTCGATGATCCGGTGGGTCTCTTCCAACCTGGTTGTTCTGTGATTCTATTCATATAGAACACGCCGTGTGGACGAAAGGCTTTGGACAGACTGATTTAAGGCTGTTGCCGTGCACTGAAAAGCAAACAGCCTCAGTCTGCTTAGAAATAAACCTTCTTTCTTCCTCTCCGGGTAGAATTTCATGAGTTACAGGTGGGTTTGATAATTTACTCCCAGCCCTCAAGTCTCACGTGGAGGGAAAGTTTCAGGCTGCGTAATTCACTGTGTGACGCTGAGGATGAGATTGATGAGCAAAGTGAAATCCATCGGTACCCTCGGTAAGAGGAGCCGACGCTGAGAAGCGTGAACTCTTCTGCGGTGCCGGAGAGGTGGGGTTGGACAGAGCAGGGTGGCAAAGATCGAAATGTCTTTTTGGATGCTGGAGGAGATGTTATCATGCAGGACTTTAAGTAGGAATTAATCAGGGTGTCCGGACGCCTGAGGAGAGCTGTGTATTTGTTGAACTGGGAATGATTCTTTGATAGGAATGGTTGGACTAGAAGATCCGATGGGTCCCTTCCAACCTGGTTGTTCTGTGATTCCTTGAGGGAGAAGGCTGTGTGAATGCTCTTCAAACCTTCCCTATTGCTCTTCCAGGCTGGTGCGGTCGCTGAGAGCGGTTCCACCTCTCAAAACCAGAATGAAAGGGGGAGGGAGACCTGCAAGGCCTCCTTATCTAAGCGTACACGTGTCTGGGTTCGTGTCGAGGGAAAGTCGACCTGCGCTGCCCTTACACCTGCTGAGGAAAGTGGTAGGAAAGAGCAAATATGCAGGAGTATGGATTAACTCCACACCAGGGGAGGGCGAGGGCTGCGAGTCTGCCTTGCTTTTGTGCTCCCGTGATCTCGTGTAGCTTCCCTCTTCAATGAGGCTTCTTTGTGAAACTGTTCAGAGTTCGGTTTTGTGTGCTTTCTGTGTTCTGTGCTCCGCCACATGGCAATTCTAAAGCAGCTTTACTTGTTAGATCTGGTAGACGTGGTGTAAATGTTTACGCTCTGATTCAATCACTGTGAAAATAACTGCTGCTTTCTTTTTCAACACGGGGAGACTTCGGAGCTGGAGGTTTTATTTAGACCCGAGTGAACTTCAGTGATTCTGTGAAGGTTTCTGTCTTACCTCCAAGCGTGGCTTAGCGTGAGCTGCTTGTGAGGAGTCCTGAGATGGTGGCTGAGGCACCTTTTCTAGTTTCCCATTCATGTGGAAGGTAAATGCTGAACTTGCCCAGAAAATAGGGATCTTTAGGGAAAGCTGCCGCTGTGCTGCTGATGGTCTTGGCTCATTCTGTTCAGGGGATGCTCTGAGGGTTCCACAAAGCCTGCAGAGATGGGAGCTGCCCCACGATCCTAGAATCATGGAATCCTTAAGGTTGGAAAAGGCGTCTGAGCTCATCCAGTCTAACCGACAGCCCAACACCACCATCCCTACTAAACCATGTCCCAAAGTGCTGTGGCCACAAGGTTTTTCAGCCCCTCCAGGGTTGGAGGTTCGACCACTGCTGCTCCAAGTAACTCATAGTCTGGTTTTGAAGTTTTCCCGAGTTATTACCTGGTGCAGGAAAAGGTCGCAGAATGATTTGCTTGGTGGGGGAATCTCTCTGCCCTGCTAGGAGCTGCTGGCAGAGCCGAAACGAGCTGTTCCCAGTGGGAGTGCAACCCAACTACCGCTCAACTGGGACAAGCTGGGAAGCTGAGACAGATCCCAATAGGTTCTTGGATGAAAGCAGAGGTAGCTGTGCCACACATCAGCCTCACTCTGTTTCCGAAGGTGAAACGAAGGGCTGAGAGAGTTGGGGGTGTTTAACCTGGAGAAGAGGAGGCTGAGGGGAGACCTTATTGCTCTCTGTAACTCCCTGAGAGGAGGTTGTGGAGAGGAGGGAGCTGGGCTCTTCTCCCAAGGGACAGGGGACAGGACAAGAGGGAATGGCCTCAAACTCCACTGAGGAGGTTCAGGCTGGACATCAGGAAAAAATTCTTCATGGAAAGGGTCATTGGGTGCTGAAACAGGGAGGGGGTTGAGTCCCCTTCCCTGGAGGTGTTTAAGGGACGGGTGGACGAGGTGCTGAGGGACATGGGTTAGCGATTGATGGGAATGGTTGGACTCGATTATCTGGTGGGTCTCTTCCAACCTGGTTGTTCTATGAAATGTGATGCTGGAGTTGGGTGGATGGAAGAGCAGGGGTGTAGGAAGGAGTAGGGCGGTAGGAAGGAGCAGAGTGATGTCTAGAAGGCCAGGAGCCACACGGTGCTCGGGTGACACTTTTGGGGTGGCCTTGGTGGCTCTGCTGTGCTCCCCGACACCACTAGGTGCCTCTCGGCCTTTGCACAGCAGCTCTGCCACGGGTGCTGCTGGGATGGCAGGCGCAGAGAGCACCCGCTGCGCCTTCTGGCTGCTGGAGCCAGCGTGGCCGTGTGCTCTGAAGGGATGAGGCTACTTCTTTGATTTTGCCTTTATTTTCCATCCAGCGTGGCTGTAGCTCTCCTTTTTCTCACACCGGGGTTGGCAGGGTTGGACCGCCAGGGCATATGGTGTGGGAACCGTGGAGCTGTTTAAGGCAGTGCTGTCAGCAGGAGTATCGAGTGTACGAAGAGCCTGCGCCTCACCATGCGCTGTGGATGCACAGGCAGATTTTTTACGTGGTGTAAAATCCCCGCTTCCTTCTGGGGGTCCTGGTGGGGCTGGCTGAGCTCGGGAGCAGCCAAAAAGCAGCTGACGTTTTCATAGCCCTGGTGCTGCCTGGGACTGCCGGAGTAATTTATATGCTTAGAGTGATTTTTATATCTGCTCAGTTTGTTCCTGGCTCAGCGGGATTAGGTTTGGGGCTGACAGGAATATAATCACGGTCAAGTTTTTGGGGGGGGTGGGGTAGTGTCTTCCCGTTCTCGGATAATACAGGTGGAGATTGTGGGATTGCAGGGTGTCCTTGGCAATGGGGGATGTGTCCCCTGCTGCCACAGGAGGCTTGGGCAGGACTGAGGGTGCCCCAGGAGGATTTTCCCCTAAAAGCCACCAATATATTTGATAGGAACACTTGGACTCAATGATCCGGTGGGTCTCTTCCAACCTGGTTATTCTATGATTCCCTGCTCTGTGGTAGCTCTGGACGTGGCTGCAGAGAAGAAGAAGAGGAGAGAAAAGAAAAAAAAAGGGCAGATCCTGGTAAATGATCATCTCAGCCTGACGTTTTGTGCCCCTCCAAGATCCAGTGTGCAGATTTGGGCTGACGGAGCCAGCCCTGGGAGCTGCGTTGGCCACTTTGGTTGCTGAATGAAAGGGACCAAAGTGCTGTTTCCCTTTGTCCCCACACCAGCATGAAGATGACTCTGAATCTTGTTCTTTTCTGCCTCTCTCCCCAGTTTCTCACAGGTACAGCTCGTGCTGACCGCTTCCTGACACTGGAACTGTGTGAGGTGGCACAGAGTTTAATGTGTTCAGATCCTCTGGGTTTTTTTTTCGTTCACTCCGTTTTACAGCCCTGCCAGCTTCTAACAGACAACCTGGTTTATTAGTGCTTTTAGCAGAAACCAAAATCCCACCTCCTTGGGCTTGCAAGCAGCCTGCTCCTGCCTGGGAGCAGAATAGATCTCTGTGTGTGTTTTTATGTGTGTGTGTGTGTGAGTCCTGCTCAGAAAACTAGACAAACAGCGATTTGGAAATGTGTCTGGGACCTCTCAGGGGGAAAAACTTAGTATTTTTTTTTAAAATAACTTGAAAAACCTCTTGCTTCAACTTTCCTGCCCTCCCTTTGGGTTGCAGGGATCCTGCGGCTCCAGCCTGGGAGATGCTCAGAAGCAAGTGAGGGGATCAGGAGCGCTTGAAAACAAACCATTAAGGTACCTCCTGGCCTCTCTGCAATGCAGCTTTAATTACTGGTTTCGCTAATGATGAGGCTGAACCAGGCGTGGGTTGTCCGGCTGTGGGACCCAGCAGTGCCCAGCCCCATCCCAGCATCGCGTAATCCATCTTTCGGGACCTCCCTTCCCTCTTGTGAGGGGGACAGAGCCTCTGGGTCCCTGTAATGCTTGCTTTGGTCTTTGTTCTTCATTTAAAAGAACCGATATTGCTTGTTCTCCCTTGGTCAAACATTAATGTTTGAGATTCAAAGCATAAAAGGTGGAAGATGAAGCTTTTCGAACTTCTCTCTTCCGCGTCAGGTGTTTTCCAGAAGACTGTGTTTTTCAGACAAAGTGTTTCTCCCTCTTCTCCATTTATAATCTGTTTATCTGAGTGCTCCAAATTGCTTGTCGCTTCTAAAGAGCGATATTGGTTTCAGACTTCCTACTTGTATTTATTGCCTGTGCTGAGAGAGAGAGAGGGAAGCGAGTGGAGGCAGAGGAGACCGAATGGGAGAGATGAAGGAAAGGAGGTGGCGAAGGGAACAAAGGTATTGATTAAATTATTAAGTTTCTCTGGGAAACCTCCCCCCTCACTCGCTGTATTAATATTTAATCAGTTGCTGATCATTAAGCGCTTGTTGTTGTTAATCCAGGGAAGTGATGGGAAATGTTTCTGATGGGAGCTGGTGGCAACTGTGCTGGGAACATAAGTAGGTTAACGGGGCAGGTATTTTTAAGTCTCATTGCCTGGCAGCATCTCATCGTTAAGAGAACCTCTGGATGCCTTTTCCTAGAGGGACTCAAAGGCCGTGGGAGTGTTGTCCCAAAGTCCAGAACACCTGCAGGAACACCCTTGGCCTTCCCAGCGTAACGTTCGGTAACGTGAGGCGCTGGGAACTCATTTTCATCCTTCGGGCGTGTGATATAAAGCCTCGGGATCTGAAATATTACAGTAACCATGGCTACCAGTGACTTATCCGAGGGAGTTTGACTTTTGTTTTGATTTTAAGTGTCTTAATTGTAGTTTAAAAATCAGAATCTGAATGTGTTTTTCTACTTAGGTGTGAAACTAAAGGCATTAAATGATTTGCATTATTAAAATCTCTATAATGCTGCCTTTCAAAGGCTCTTAAAGAAGGTCCTTAATATTCACAGCCCGCGTTCTAAATAGAGTTTCTCCTCAGCTTTATGTGAGCTCTGCTGCTCTCCCCATAAAAGATTTCTTGCCTGAGAGCTCCGAAGGTGCCTCGCTGGCTCTTTTGCTGCTGCCTCTCCTCCCTCCTCTCGATGCCCAAACCGTGCCTGCTGTGTGTGCTGGAGAGGCTGCCTGCTGGCAGCGTGCCCTGCTCGCAAACCCTGCCAACCCCCTCCAGTTTCTCCTGCACGAAAAAAATTCATAGAACAACCAGGTTGGAAGAGACCCATCGGATCATCGAGTCCAACCATTCCTATCAAACACTAAACCATGTCCCTCAGGACCTCATCCACCCGTCCCTTAAACACCTCCAGGGAAGGGGAATCAACCACCTCCCTGGACAGCCTGTTCCAATGCCTAATGACCCTTTCTGTGAAAAACTTCCTCCTAATCTCTAGCCTAAATCTCCCCTTTTGGAGCTTGAGGCCATTCCCTCTTGTCCTGTCCCCTGTCCCTTGGGAGAAGAGCCCAGCTCCCTCCTCTCTACAACCTCCTTTCAGGTAGTTGTAGAGAGTAATGAGGTCTCCTCTCAGCCTCCTCTTCTCTAGGCTAAACCCCCCTGCCGCAAGCTCTCTCAGCCGCTCCTCATAGGGCCTGTTCTCCAGCCCCTTCACCAGCTTCGTGGCTCTTCTCTGGACTCACTCCAGAGCCTCAGCATCCTTCCCAACACCACCTGCCCGGAGAGTGGGAAAAGGTGGGTGGATATTAGCAAGGATGCTGAACCGGAATGGAGAGCCAGCCTGAGCCGTCCCTCCGCCCCGGGAGGAGCAGGTTAGGAAAGCAGAGCAGGCAGTGGGGAAGGAAAAGGTTTCTCGTATTGAATTCAATCCCTGCAATGTCATAATCCGGCCTGGTGTAATTCTCTCCGTTTGCACTCGTGCAGGAGTTGCAAATATGCTGAAATCTGGACCCGTCCTCGCTAAGCCTTTAATTCCAGCTTTGATGTTTTTAATCATCAGTACAGATTTGGTAAAAAATGATTCATTAGCTTGAAACGCAGCTTGGATTACACGTGATGCTGAGGAGGCAGAGGCAGGGGACAGTTGTTCTTTGGGATGGTCTCTGTGCCTCCTCTGAACAGGTTCTTGAGCTACAACCCTTTGATATGGAATCGTAGACTAGTTTGGGTCGGAAGAAACCTTAAAGATCATCTAATTCCAACCTCCAAGCGATGAGGAGGGGGCTAGGAGCTGTGTCTCTCAGCCTGCAAGCGTTGGAAGCCTCTGGGATGTCCAGGTCCTTCTCGCTGCATCTGTTTCTGGTCAGAAAACCAAACCAACCTTGCTCCTAGACATAAGGAAGAATTTCTTCATGATGAGGGTGGTGCAGCCCTGGCCCAGGTTGCCCAGAGCAGGGGTGGCTGCCCCATCCCTTGAAGGGCTCAAGGCCAGGTTGGATGGGGCTTGGAGCTCCTGATCCAGCTGGAGGTGTCCCTGCCCATGGTAGGGGTGGCACTGGATGGGCTTGGAGGTCCCTTCCAACCCAAACTATTCCATGTTTCTCCCCACAGTCTGGTTGTTGTGCTGTGCCAAGCTCTGTCCTGCAGTGGCTGGAAAGGATTGGAAGCAATCTGCTTCCAGAGCAGAGCAACAGCTTGGAGACAAATCCTTAATCCCATCACTTGCTCCCCAGCAGTGCCTTTTGGAAAAACGGGGACCTGTGGTACTAGCGGAGCCTGGGAGGGCACTACCCAAACGGGATCACCCCTCGGAATCAATGTGCCTATTGAATTCCAGCTCCTATGGCCGCAGTTACATGAATATAAAGATGCCTTTCACTGCTGCAGCTATTTCCATATGGAAAGTGGGGTTGCTGTTCCAGCAAAGCCACCTTTAAACCAATATATTCATGTTGGAGGCCCCGGTCGTGTAAACACTTTGAGCTACCCGAGCAGCCCGTGGTTTGTGTGGTGGAAACCCTGCTGGATGTGAATGGGGTTTCTGTGGTTTCCCGTTTTTCAAGGATGGGTTTGAGTGGGCGCAGCCAGGCATAGAAACATAGAATCATAGAACAACCAGGTTGGAAGAGACCCATCGGATCATCGAGTCCAACCATTCCTATCGAACATTAAACCATGTCCCTCAGGACCTCATCCACCTGTGCCCTGACCCTGCTCCGAGCCGGCGTGCTCGGCCCTCACCGAGGGATGCTCTGGCAGGGGAAAGGCTGCGCTCAGCTTTGAGTACAAGGACTACAGCATGAGGAAAATTCCAGAAGCTCTGGTTGAGTCACCTTCCCTGGTGGGGTTTAAGGGACGCGTGGACAAGGTGCTGAGGGACGTGGGTTAGTGTTTGATAGGAATGGTTGGACTCAATGATCTGATGTGTCTCTTCCAACCTGGTGATTCTATGATTCTCCCTAGCCCTGTCTCCCTTGCAAGAGGGAAAGAGCAGAACAAACACATTCTCCCTGTTGTGTGAGAAAAGGTTTTTATCTGCGAGGCGTGTTCTGCGCGGCTGAGATGTAGATCCGACTCTTCCAGAGTTCGTCTGCCAGGCAGTTCCTTCTGTAACAGAATGTTAAGCAACAAGTACACGGCATATTCCGATCTCACGAGATAGGGGCAGCCTCACAAAGGCTCTTTCAGATGTTCAAGGCTTCCTTTTGTGGTTTTTTTCCTTTCCCTCTCCTCCAGCTGCTGCCTCTGCTCTTCCTCTGTTCCCGATGCAGCCCGAGGACTGGAAGAGCGGACGGTGCCCCTGGTCCCACAGCCTGGCTAGCGCCCAACCTGCCTTTGGCACAACCCCCTCTCTGCTGACTATGGTGCAACCACCATTTGTGGCTGTTTTCTACCTCTCTCTTTGGTTTTTTTTGTAGTCTTCGACTGATTTCTTTGTGTGGATTTGGTTTGCTTCCAGCTTATGTGTCGCTTCTAAAAATTCCTTTATTCCAGACTGAAGAAAACTGGACATGAGTGATTCTGCTCTTACTGTTTGGGTCTGGTTTGCTTTTTTTTCCCCTCTGGAGGACTGTGTAAACATCAGATCCTTTTATTCTCTATCTGTAAATGGACAAAGGGACTCACGCAGGGAGATGTTCAGGGGGAGCTGTTCATAATTCCCTGTTGAAATGAGTCGCACATGCAGATGTGTTTATTCCAGCACAGAAGTATCCACCCACCTCGATTTACACCTCCATCCACTCCAAACTTAAACCCTGGTTATGAGCAGTGCCTGGAAAAGTTAATGGAGAAAAAAAGGAAAAAGGAGGAGTGTTTGTTCGGCTAGAACTCATTGTTTGAAGAGGGATCTGTGCTGTGGGTGCAGTGAGAGCTGCCCTGACCCACTGGAAGGGGGTTGGGACTCGATGAAGGCAGCGAAAGATCAGCCCTTAGGCTGGAAAAAGGAACATTTAGAATTGGTCTGAAACAAACGCTGAAGTGAATTCCCAGCAGAATCCTGTGGGAGATTGAGGCTAATGGAGTTCTGATAAGCTTGGGAGTTGCTGTCTCCCAGCTGTGTGTCCAGTTTGAGGCAAAGTGGGTTTGCTCGGTGAACGATGCCGTGTTGCAAGGGAAGAGCATTTCCGTGCTCGACGTTTCCTTTTTTGACTCCAGCGACTCCAAACCATTGCTCCAGAGCGGAGAGGAAAACGAGTTTGACGTGATGAATATTCATGCTCTCGCTCCCTCCCGTCTCCTCCCTCTTAGCTGGAGTGGAGAGAGGTTTCTTGGCTCCCAGAGTGATGGATAAAGGTCTTGTCAGCAACTGCCTTTTTGCTAATCCTTTTTAATATAGGGAGGATGTCATAGCTGGGCTCCGCGCTCTGAACTCAGACTTTTTAGTCTGCTTGGACTTTAAGGTAGGAATCTCCAATCTGTGCTACAAGAAGCGCAGCTGAAACGGTATCAGCCACCCCAGGAGGAACTCGTGTGAGTTCCCAAGCCTGCAGAGCTGCGCTATCTGCATCCTCCAGCATCCCAGAGAGCTCTGGAGCCGCTCGCACAAAGCGGCTGCCCTCACTCTGCTCTGATGAACATCACAGATTTCCCCTCACTCGCCTTCCTTCTAAAGCTCACAGGAAATTGCAATCCGATAAGTGAGGCAAGCGGTGAGCCCCGGCCAGTGGGGCTTATTGTTTGAGGATTGTTTACATCCCGGTTTTTGTTATCCCATCTCCCCGACTCCTCTCTGACCTTTGCCTGCTTGCGCGTGGCATTTGTTGTGGTTTGGGTAGGGATCTTGGGGATGGTTGGTAGCAAAGGGTGGGATTGTGCAGCCCCAGCATAGTCTGACCCAGTCTCTCTGCTGGAATTTTTTGCTTTATCAGTCTATTCTGCCTAAAGAAAACTAATAATAATGATCATAATACCCTCTAAGTACAGTCCGGAGGGCACTCTCCCACTGAGGACTTGGGAACAACTTTCCAGATTCCATTTGATCCATGTAGGGTTTTTTGTGTCATGCTTGCATCAAATATTTCTTAAGATGCAGAGACGAAATAGCAGGATTGTTCCAAAAACATAAACCACATTCTGATTCCTTGTCCTTGTGCGTGTTTTCTTCCCAGAAGGAGTCGAGTCTTGGTCGTGAAAAGTAGTTCAGAGTTGGATTAAATTTACAAATGAATATAGGATGGAATTCCAGCCGTGTCTCACCGTGCCTGGGGGACCTGCAGCAGGATTGCAGTTCTGTTCCGAGGTGCACAGAGCATGGAATTAGAGAGTCGTGGAATCGTTTGGGTTGGAAGAGATCTCCAAACCCATCCCGTCCCACCCTCTACCATTGGCAGGGACACCTCCCATGGATCTGGTTGCTCCAAGCCCCATCCAGCCTGGTCTTTAACCCCTCCAGGGATGGGGCAGCCACCCCTGCTCTGGGCAACCTGGGCCAGGGCCTCCTCGCCTCTTGCAGTCTGTTCTACTTGCAGATACTACTGATGCTCCCCTCCCCTTCTCTCCGAAAAGCGCACCTGAGGCCAGGTGATCTAGGAATGATGCTGTCACGCAGGAGAACGTGCGAGAGGCACCGAGAAAACCAAGGAGCTATTTACCCTGGGAGGGAACTGTTTACAGCGCAGTTCAAGCTGCTGATGCTATGTCGAGCAGCCAGGGCTCTGTAATATTTTGCCTTCGCTCTTCTCGGGAGGGTCAGGCATACGGAAAGGATCAACTCAGGGTAGCGGGGCCGCCCCTGGCCCATGCTGAGGATCTCACAGCTGCAGGCAGGAAAGGTGGTGGGGAGATTAAGCAACTGTGATTCCGTCTCATGGTTGAAGTCAACGTCAGGGTGGGCTCTGGGGTGGTTGTAGCGCGGGGACACGCGTGTTCGCCGGAGCTTTTGGCTTCACCGGCTGACGTCGGACGGTCCCCGAAGGCCACGTGTGCTGCAGGGGTTGTCAGCGATGCGAAAGGATAATTGGAACATTTGGAAGTCTCTTTTGTACTGGGAGAAGGGAGTACAACTGATGTCATGGTGTTCGGTGTGGCCGTTGCGCTGGGAATGTGCACTCCGGCCGCTTCGTGTTACCCCAGCATGCTTTGTAGGTGTACCACATATTGTTTTAATTTAAACCCAGCCCTGTCTCTCTTGTTCTGTTTTTAGCCTGGCTGACAAGAACAGCACCCTGAAATGCACGTTCTCTGCTCCTGGCCACAGCACCACTCTGCTGCAGGGACTGGCCTCGCTCCGAGCTCAGGCTCAGCTGCTTGATGTCATCCTCACTATAAATAATGAAGTGTTTCAGGTTCATAAAGTTGTCTTGGCTGCCTGCAGTGACTATTTCAGGTGAGAATCCCATAGGGAAGCAGCCATTTTTACCTTTCCCATCGGTTTTCTGTTTCCCCGTCCTCCCCAACCCCGACTTTCCCCCCTCAGTCGCCCCCACGCAGCCCTTTGGAGGGATGGTTTGCCCACGGTGGTGGTGGGATTGCCCGCAGGCTCCTGGAGGCTAAGAACTGGTCCCTCCGCACGCAGATGAGGTTTGTTCAACTTCAGCCACTGGGCCAAGAGGCGAGTTGAAGCTCAGGCCTTGAACCCACCTCCACGGCGCTGGAGGAAACGGGATTTGCCCTAGAGCTGCTCGAGCGGATCGGGAAGCGGCAGTGAGGGCTCTGGAATGAGTCATCCTGGGGAATGATGGTGCCTGCTGTAGCTACACTCGGGTTATCTTTAAATACCACAGAACCTATGAGGAGCGGCTGAGAGAGCTGGGGGTGTTTAGCCCTTCTGCCAAGTGACAGGGGACAGGACAAGAGGGAATGGCCTCAAGCTCCGCCAGGGGAGATTTAGGCTGGAGATTAGGAGGAAATTTTTCACAGAAAGGGTCATTGGGCATTGGAATAGGCAGCCCAGGGAGGTGGTTGATTCACCTTCCCTGGAGGTGTTTAAGGGACGGGTGGATGAGGTCTTGAGGAACTTGGTTTAGTGTTTGATAGGAATGGTTGGACTAGAAGATCCAATGGGTCCCTTCCAGCCTGGTTGTTCTATGATTCTATGATCTGAAGAGTTCAAAATGCTTTGTGTGTGCGCTCCCCTGGCCCCTAGAGAGAGGGAGAATCGTCCCATCTTGAGCGGGTAGTAAACTGAAACACAGTGATGAGTTTTCTCAGCCAAATTAACGCAGAGTGAGCCTGTTGCAGAGCAGGAAATCGAGTCTGAAGCGAAAATACGTCTGCATCCATCCTGCCTCCTTCGGAGTGTTTTGTAACGGTTCTATGACTGGGAAGGACTCTGTTCTGAGTTAAGGATCTTCTCTGGCAGCACCAGGAGCAGTGTTGAGTGAGGATGTGCTGGAGGCAGTGCTTACAGGGAGGGTTCAGCACAGAGAGCTCAGCCTGGGGGTTGTTCCCCACAGCAAGAGAAAGGGCGAGGGAGCTGTTCTCATTGCTCCCCTCCCTGCCGTGAAGGTTCCTTCCTGGGCCTCACAGGTTTGCTGAGCAGGTAACCAAGAGCGAGGGACTTGAGGTCTTGAGGGACTTGGTATAGTGTTTGATAGGAATGGTTGGACTAGAAGATCCGATGGGTCCCTTCCAACCTGGTTGTTCTATGATTCTATGACTGCAGTGTCCCTTGGAGCATCCCCTGTGTCCCTTCACCCATTCCTTCTGCCACTCCAATGCTGTCTCTCTTAGGTACACACAGATTTTCCAGGCTGTTCCCTTCTCTTTCCCTTCGGTAGCGCAAACCTCCCAAGCTGATTCTTCTCCCCGGCAGCTGATGAAGGAGCCCATCTCTCCCCACATGCTAATAGCTCTGTTTGTGCTCAGAAATTGTCGGCAGAGCCACTCCGAGTGCGTTTTTGCTGTCGAAATATAATTGCTGAGTAGGTTTCCGGTTCGAACTTCTGTGGTGCTGAGGAAGGTTGGCCTGGGGAACAATAGCAGAATAATCCTGCTTTTGAAAATACTCTGCTTTTTATGCAGAAGGAAGGAAGGAAGAGCGAAATGGAGGCATTTATATAATCAGCGTTTAAGAACCGTGATGGAATTGCATTCTAGTTGATGCTTTCTCTTCATCGTGGCAACAATAACGCTTCTCTCTCCCCGTGACACGTTCAGCTCCGTGTAGCCAAGGGCCGAGTGCACGTGTGGCTGCTCGGCCCCCCCGGGGCAGGGGATCAGGGCAGCGCGCTGGGCCGGGCCGCGGGAAACGCCAGGGGATTTCAGCATCTGCTCGATGGAGGAGTAATTGGGAACAGCATTCCTGGTCACTCGGCTACAGAAAGCTGATTTCATATGCAGATATTTCCTTATTTAGGTCACGGGGGATTTCGCGGGGTTGTGCTGGATGGCAGCAGGTTTTCTAGCTGGGTTTGGACAGGAAACTCAGAGCTGCTGTCTCCGACAGCGTTCCCAAGATATTCTCTTATTCCAGCGCGGAAGAGGAGGGTTTGATCAGCGTTTTTGCTAACTTGCATCTTAGAGTTGCTGCAGCAACTTAAGACAGCTCGAACAGCACCGTGACTTCACCAGGTATTTCTTTTTCCCATGGAGGAAAAGAGGTTATCAGAGTGGGAAAAACAGTCCAGAACGTGCTGCCAGCCTGCAATGGCAGCTCCAGGTGAAACTCAGCACTCAGCACTGTACTCAGCACTGGTGAGGCTGCTCCTTGAGTACTGTGTCCAGTTGTGGGCCCCTCAGCACAAGAAGGATGTTGAGGCTCTGGAGCGAGTCCAGAGAAGAGCGACGAGACTGGTGAAGGGGCTGGAGAACAGGCCTTATGAGGAGCAGCTGAGAGAGCTGGGGGGGTTTATCCTGGAGAAGAGGAGGCTGAGAGGAGACCTCATTACTCTCTACAAGTAACTGAAAGGAGGTTGTAGAGAGGAGGGAGCTGGGCTCTTCTGCCAAATGACAGGGGACAGGACAAGAGGGAATGACCGCAGGCTCCACCAGGGGAGATTTAGGCTAGAGATTAGGAGGAAGTTTTTAACGGAAAGGGTCATTGGGCATTGGAATAGGCTGCCCAGGGAGGTGGTTGATTCCCCTTCCCTGGAGGTGTTTAAGGGACGGGTGGATGAGGTCTTGAGGGACTTGGTTTAGTGTTTGATAGGAATGGTTGGACTAGAAGATCTGATGGGTCTCTTCCAACCTGGTTGTTCTATGATTCTATGATTCTAACTCCACGTCTCAGCTCTCCCACCAACCTGCTCCAACTTTGACTTCCCCGGAGCTGCTCCACTACTGCTTGTGGAATCCTGCAGAGCACAGACCTTCGCCCTGAGCTGCCCCAATAGAACACAGGCAGCTGCAACGTGGTGTAAATGAGCCAAATGCAAGCGTGCAGGGATGCCCCATCACACCTCAGGCCCCGCAGCTGAGAAATGCAGCGCGGCTCTACACCAGCGGCTCCCGAGACGCCTGCGAGCAGCGCTTGGCGTGGTGTGAGCTTCCTGTGGAATGATGAAGCCTCCCGAGGAAGGGGATCTAGGGCCTAATCTCCATGTGGCTTGGGCAACCGATGCGTTTGCAGCTGTCCTGTAACCAAGTCTCTGTGTTTGTGGGTTTTAGGCGCCTGCTAACCCCCCTGCTGTCACGCTGCAGCCTGACAGATGCTTTCTGAAGCGGCTGCACCTCTTGTTTGCTGGGAATGAACCTTGGAGGGGAAGTTCTGCTCTGATTCTTAAAGCTGTTCGTTAGCTGCGTTGCATCTGCAGTATTTAAAAGCCATTTTGTAGCCTGAATGGGCTGCCTGCGATGTGTGCCTAACGGCAGCGCCACAGGCGAGCTCAGGGGATCGCGGGCTCCTAACGCAGGTGCTTCCCGAGGCGTGTTCTTTGTGCTCGTAAATCCTGCCTACCTGGGCTCCTCAGGGCACGGTTACTGGTCTCTGCTGGTGCAGATCCTGTTGGATCCTTTGGTTGGTGACTGTGATGGATTCACTGAATCATAGAACAACCAGGTTGGAAGAGACCCATCGGATCACCGAGTCCAACCATTCCTATCAAACACTAAACGATGTCCCTCAGAACCTCATCTACCTGTGCCTTAAATACCTCCAGGGAAGGGGACTCAACCCCCTCCCTGGGCAGCCTGTTCCAATGCCCAATGACCCTCTGTGTGAAAAACTTCCTCCTAATCTCTAGCCTAAATCTCCCCTGGTGGAGCTTGAGGCCATTCCCTCTTGTCCTGTCCCCTGTCCCTTGGGAGAAGAGCCCAGCTCCCTCCTCTCTACAACCTCCTTTCAGGTAGTTGGAGAGAGCAATCAGGTCTCCTCTCAGCCTCCTCTTCTCCAGGCTAAACACCCCCAGCTCTCTCAGCCACTCCTCACAGGGCCTGTTCTCCAGCCCCTTCACCAGCCTCGTGGCTCTTCTCTGGACTCACTCCAGAGCCTCAACATCCTTCTTGTGCTGAGGGGCCCACAACTGAACACAGGATTCAAGGAGCGGCCTCACCAGTGCTGAGTACAGAGGGAGAATAACCTCACTGGTCCTGCTGGTCACACCATCTCTGGTGTCCAAGTGTCCTCCTGAAGCTTTCTCCTGCTTTACTCGTGCTGCCAGCAGGACAGAAACACTTAACTTTGCAATAGCTGCACGTTCCTTCTCAGCCCAGGCTTTAGAGCAGAGCTTTCTGTCAGTAATTGCATCCTCTCATTTCTTCTGGCTTTTAGAGATTTAGCCTTGATTTATTCCTCCCCTTCCCTATCCTCCCTAAGAGAATCAGCGCATTCAAAAGATAAAATTAAATTATGAAGCAATACATCGTTTTAAATTGATTTAAAAGAGGGGGGAATTGTTGTTTGTCTTCTTGACCTCCAGGGCGATGTTCACGGGCGGGATGAGAGAAGCCAGCCAAGACGTGATCGAGCTGAAAGGTGTATCTGCAAAGGGACTGAAGCACATCATCGACTTTGCCTACAGCGCCGAGGTGACTCTGGATCTCGACTGCATCCAGGACGTGCTGGGAGCCGCCGTCTTCCTCCAGATGGTGCCCGTGGTGGAGCTCTGCGAGGAGTTCCTCAAGTCTGCCATGAGCGTAGAGACGTGCCTCAACATCGGGCAGATGGCCACCACCTTCAGCCTGGCGTCCCTGAAGGAATCGGTCGACGCCTTCACGTTCCGGCATTTCCTGCAGATCTCCGAGGAAGAGGATTTCCTCCACCTGCCGCTGGAGCGCCTGGTTTTCTTCCTGCAGAGCAATAAGCTGAAAAGCTGCAGCGAAATCGACCTCTTCCGCGCCGCCGTCCGCTGGCTGCAGTACGACCCGGGGCGCCGCGCCAACGCCAGCCAAGTGCTCTGCCACATCCGCTTCCCGCTGATGAAATCCTCGGAGCTGGTGGACAGCGTCCAGACCTTGGACATCATGGTGGAAGACGTTCTGTGCCGGCAGTACTTGCTGGAGGCCTTCAACTACCAGATCCTGCCCTTCCGGCAGCACGAGATGCAGTCCCCTCGCACCACCATCCGCTCCGACGTCCTGTCCCTCGTCACCTTCGGCGGCACCCCCTACACCGACAACGACCGCACCGTCAGCTGCAAAGTCTACTGCCTGCCGGACGCCGGCGTGCGCCAGTTCAAGGAGCTGACGGAGATGGAGGTGGGCAGCAGCCACTCCTGCGTGGCCGTGCTCGACAACTTCGTCTACATCGTGGGAGGGCAGCACCTGCAGTACCGCAGCGGCGAGGGCGCCGTCGATATCTGCTACCGCTACGATCCCCACTTGAACCAGTGGCTGCGCATCCAGGCCATGCAGGAGAGCAGGATCCAGTTCCAACTCAACGTCCTCCACGGCCTGGTGTACGCCACCGGCGGCAGGAACCGCTCGGGGAGCTTGGCCTCCGTCGAGAAGTACTGCCCCAAAAATAACGAGTGGACTTACGTCTGCTCCCTCAAACGCAGGACGTGGGGCCACGCGGGAGCCACGGTCGGAGACCGGCTCTACATATCGGGTGGCTACGGCATTTCCGTGGAGGACAAGAAAGCCCTGCACTGTTACGACCCCGCGAGCGATCAGTGGGAGTTTAAAACCCCCATGAACGAACCCAGAGTTCTGCACGCCATGGTCAGTGCCAACAATAGGATTTACGCTCTGGGAGGCCGCATGGACCACGTTGACCGCTGCTTCGACGTTTTGGCCGTGGAATATTACCTGCCCGAGACGGATCAATGGACGACGGTGAGCCCCATGCGCGCGGGGCAGTCGGAAGCCGGCTGCTGCTTGCTAGAGAAAAAGATTTATATCGTAGGGGGTTACAACTGGCACCTGAACAATGTCACCAGCATCGTGCAGGTGTACAACACAGAAACCGACGAGTGGGAAAGGGACCTCCATTTCCCGGAGTCGTTTGCCGGGATAGCCTGCGCTCCCGTTATCCTGCCGCAGGTAACGACCCAGAGATAACGACGCCCGGCCCGGGAGGTCGCGTTGCATGTTGTCGGGATGCTGTGTGGTCTCTTCATTCTCTGCCAGTGGTGTTGTGCGTCCTGTGGGTGAGGGAAGGAGGCGAATTGCTCGCGTTCCCTCCTCGGCGAGTCCCTCCTCCTTTCACGCCGTGGCCTGGCAAACGGGGGGCGGGGGAGGCGGCAGCAGCGCTTCTCAACCTTCACAGACGCCACAGCCGGGAGAAGCTTCTCTCTTTTCTTTCCTTATTTCCGACGTGGGGAGTGCGTCTTGCCAACTTTTTCATACTTCTCACACTGTTACGCGCTGCAAACGTCGCCAGCTCAGGAGTCACAAAGAACTGTGGGACATTTAAAAGAGTTCAGGTGGGGTTTTTATTAACAGCTCAACAAAAAAAAAAAAAAAAAAATCCTTCTGTCTCGCTTTGGTGTTTTTTAGCAAACCAGAAAACCAAATCCTGTGTAACGCACTGACCTCCAGAAGCAATAAAGGACAGCGGGAGGGGGAGAGCTCAGGTGCTTGGATTGTGACACTGTAGTCTTTGCTTTTCAAAGGTGACTTTTCCCCCCTCTCCTGAAAGGGGGATGCTCACCCCAAATTCTTCGTTGCTTGGATTACACGGCAATTCCAGAGCCTTTCCTCAACCCCCTCTAGGGAGCAGCATGATATTCCAGCCCCGAAATTCTCCCTTCCTTGGAGCATCCAGACTTTGCAGCCCTAAAGCCATGTCGATAACTTGATTATATTTCAACGAGCATGATTGGTTTGGTTTTTAATCCTTGCCCAAGCCCTGTGGCAATAAGAGCCTTGGAGCCGAGAGCGTCCAGAGGTGCTGGCTTAGGGCTCCTCTGCCTTTCCAATCACGTTGCTCCAAACCCTTTTCCTGCAGTAAAGGGGGTGTGTGCTACTTATTGATGGGAATGGTTGGACTCGATGATCTGGTGGGTCTCTTCCAACCTGGTTGTTCTATGATTCTGTGATTCTATGATCTGGTGGGTCTCTTCCAACCTGGTCGTTCTGTGATTCTATGATCTGGTGGGTTTCTTCCAACCTGGTTGTTCTGTGATTCTATGATTCTGTGATCTGGTGGGTCTCTTCCAACCTGCTGATTCTATGATTCTACTTGTCACAAGCTTGAAGGTTTTCTCCCTTGACCTGTAAATAAGAGGTTTGAACGCAGCCGCGGGCTGAGTGGAGTGGGTTTTCTCGCTGTTGTTGCCAGTGGGTCTTTTAAATTAAGAGGTGAATGTTACGATGACTCTTGTCATTTTTGTAAACCCTGTGTTTGCCGCACAGAATACTGGTACTTCCTGAACTTTCCTTTCCTCCAAAGCCATTCCTTCCTAATTAATTTGACTGATGAACGGCTCGACGGTCCCTCCTTTAATCAGGTATCGTTTCAAGGGCTTTGTTCTCTCTCTCTCTGTGTGAGTTGGATGTCGATGTTTGGAGGCTTCTTTTTAGAGAAACTCTTGCGTTCTGCTGTTATGTTCGGAGATAATGTGAAAAATCTGTCTGGCTAATGAATGGCCGAGCGGGCCTGCGCGCAGCATGAACCTCGTACCTCAGATTCACTTCCAGAAATTTTAATAACAGCATCAAAGCACCTTTGGATGCGGCACGGGGAGGGCACGTGCTCCTCCGTTCATCTCCGCGTTCCGAGTTGGAGATGAAACGCCGCGCGGTTTCATCTCTTCCCGTCCGTTTGCTCCTTTGCCAGTAATAAAGGGATGAAAAGCAGTCGGCGTGTCGTGCGCTGGGGTCGGTGGGCAAGGCGCCGCTTCCCAGTTCTCTGGCAGCGAATTCGCTCCGCTCGCTGCTCGTTTGCTCTGGCAGAGGAGCCAGCGGAGCCGCCTTGGCAGATAACGAGCCAATTCCGAAAAGATGAAATGTAACCCGATACCAACTTCAAAGTTAGAAAATAATGGACTTTCTGTTTTTTTTAATGCTCCCATATGTTTATGAAAAGGGTATTTTCTGGGGTCAGAAACAAATGTGTTCCTATTTGCAGAGTACAATTAATCCTCTTAGGAGTCTCTCATTCCTTCAGCGCCGCCTTCCTAAAATACTTCAGCGTTTTGCCCTATTTTATTGAAATCGCCCTCCCCAAAGCATTTCCGTGGAAGCAGTTGGTGGTCTGGGTGGTCTCTAATAGAATTTCTGGCCGTGCAACCTCAGTGCTCGTGAACAGCACCACGACAGCCCCTGGAGAAGCCACACAGTGACCGTAGTTGTTGTCCCATCATGAGGAAACCTGCTTTGTGGTTCATTTCAAGCTTCTGAGGTCCAGGCCTGTGTTGGGGGGTCATGGGTTTGGTCTCAGCCAAAATGGGCACAGTTTAGGGTTTGATAGGAACGGTTGGACTCGAGCCGGTGGGTCTCTTCCAACCTGATTGTTCTATGATTCTATGATTTTATGATTTTTATGATTCTATGAAAATCAACTTCCCCTCTGTGTTGATTCATGTCGATGGCCTCTCCTTGTTACCGGGATAACGTTTTTAGAGCAATATAAACAACAATTTTTCATCATATTCCAGCTCTTACAGAGTTAGCAGAGACTGAGGTGTTGGCGGAAGCATCATTCATGTTGAAAATAAAGTTGGTTTCCCCCTGGCTGGTGCCAGCCAAGCATTCACGGCGACATCGCTTTTTGATCCTTCGATGTTGACTCTTTTTGTTGTGAAGTAGAATTCACCACGTGTTGGATCCTTCACCCTCTAACAGGGAGCGTAAGCTCGATTTAGACCATCGTGAGGCAGGTTAGTTTTACGCTGTTGATGTGTCGGGGCTGTTCCGTGCCAAACCTCCCCGATAGGATTTTGATAGGAATGGTTGGACTCGATGATCCGGTGGGTCTCTTCCAACCTGGTGATTCTATGATTCTGTGATTCTATGATACTCTGAAAATAAACGGGTTTGATGTTTTAGCAACTTCCCTGCTGGATGGGGGTCGTCCCAGAAATCCCTCGGTGGTCGTGCTTTGCGGTGGGTCGGAGGAAACGCGCCTCGTGTGGGAAGGGAGTGGACGGGGGCTCCTCTCCTCGTCAGGAATGAGCAAAGCCAGATAAGTGTTTGATTTCGCACGGCGTCGGTTATTGCTCTCCGAGCAGCCATAAACATTACAAGGGTAGAGCTGATTTGAAAATGCCCTTGAACGGATTGGGGAGCGGTAAAAGCCGTTGAGTCCAGGTATTTGCAGAGCCCGTCCCGTCAGGGCCTCCTGTCAGGGCCAGGCTAACAGCTTCTGTCTTCCCTGATGTTTTATGGGCCTGAAATTGTGCTCAAATCCATAAAGCAAGCGAGCGCTGGAGCTTTTGGCTGGATTAGCCAGAGACTGGGGGATGTCTGCATCCTATTAATGGTGTCACTGACCCTTTTCCAGAGGGTCTGTGGGCTCCCCAATCCCACTGTCACTTCTCCCTATCCCAGAACCTTGCTAATTCGCCCGGACGGGTCCGAGCGCTCGTACCGAGGCCTTGGAAGCTTAATAGCAGCGGAAAATTCTTTGATTTACAGCGAAGGCAGGAGCTGCCGCCAGCGCCGGGGGCTGGTGCTGCTCGGAGATGATGCTGAGCAGCAGAACTGACAGGGCCTCTCGGCAGCCACATCAAACCCGCTCAGATGTTCCCACGTCGTGGCTGCGATAAGGCCTTTAGTTGCTGAAATTCTGCAAAATTCAGGGACATTTATCACGCCGGGATTATTGAAGCCAGACTACTGTCAGAATAAATAAAACATGGTTCCCAGTGCAACTCTAATTATGATTTTTAGCCAGTTGTGTAATGTGCAGAACTTGATTTACAATAAATCTTCCAGTTGCTTGCATAAATGAATGAGATTTCATCACTTGTGACTTAAAGACCAGGAAAAAGTCAACGTGGCTGAGTCGATTCGCCGTCTGGCCTGGCTGTGCAGGCCTGGGAGGGAGCGGTGCCGACGTCGCCTTCCGAAGAGGCTCAAGATACCTTGAATTTCACCTGGGAGCATCCATACATCACCTCGACGTCTCCCTCTCCGAGTGAGCTTTTACAGAGGCAGCTGCGATTCTGCTCTGCATTTTGATGGTGAGTAGGCACAGCATCAGCCCACAGACCCAGAACTTCTGTTTCTCCTTTCAAAATAATAACTTGGAGGAACACAAGCTTAGAATCGCAGGATCGTGCAACGGTTTGGGTTGGAAGGGACCTCCAAGCCCATCCTGTCCCACCTCCTGTCATGGGAAGGGACGCATCCCACTGGATTTGGTTGCTCCAAGCCCCATCCAACCTGGCCTTGAACCCCTCCAGGGATGGAGCAGTCACCTCTTCTCTAGAGAAACTGTTCTAGGGCCTCCTCACCCTCACAGCAAAACATTTCTCCCCAAGTTCTAATCTCCATCTCCCCTCTTTGAGCTGAAAATCTTTCCTCCTTGCCCTCTCCCTGCCCTCCCTGCTCCAGAGCCCCTCCCCAGCTTCCCTGGAGCCGCTTTCCCTACTGGAAGGCCGCTCGGCCCTTTTCAATTTAATATTTCAGATGGAAGGTGTTTCGCAGAGAAGTTTTACAATTTCTTTGTGGGGCCAGCGCGATTTCCACCGTTCCAACATCCACTGTTCATAAAATGAACGCAAAATGTGCTTTCTGCTTGGAAACAGCTGCGGGCTCAGCTCTGCAACCTGAAATCGGCCTCGGACTGGGAGACAAAAGGTAAAGAAGTGATGGAGAGCGATGGTTGGGGAGGGCAGGAGGGCAGAGCCGGAGCAGGATCCTCACTTTGGAGGGGAAAGGAGAAATTCCACTGGTGCAAAAGTTCTCAGAGCGTTTGAGAAGCCGTAGAAAGCAAATCAAAGCTTCTTGGCTCGGTCCCCGAGGCTTTGCGTTTGCTGTTTCACACCCAGGCTCCTGTCACATAATTAGCTGGAACTATTTTAGATGGCTTTTTAAAAAATGAAACTCTTTTTTTTTTTTTTTTTTTTTTTTTTTTGTTTTTGCTTGTTTATGCAGGCGACCAGCCAGGCTGCTCCTGGCTACGCTGCTCTGGAGCTGGTGCAGCTCCTTTGAAGTCACTGCAGTCGTGCTCCATTAACACTGGAGTTACCTGGAGCTGAATTTATCCTTTTAGCCGAGTTTAATATTTGTGAATGTAGCTCTTCCGGTCACGACGCTTTGAAAATGTACTAAAAAAGCATTTTACATCTGGCTCTCTGATGTTTGTAATCAGGCTGTTAATCTGGGGCTCCAGACAATTATTCCCTTTGAATTTATTCCTTCTTTTTCCCCCCTCGCTGTGGCCTGGGGTCTCGTTGTAACCCATGATCCTCCTTACGGAGGCAGATTTGCTCTTTGGCAATATCGATACTCGCCTGCAGTATCGGGGCCTGAAGGAGAGCGGTTTACGATGGGATTTAGAAGGAATGTATGAATTTCACTGAGGTTTGGAGGAGAGAAATTGGCCCTGCGGCGCACTTCGCGTGCCTGGACCTTCATTTCTTGCACTTGGAGGTTCTCACGTGATGAGAGCTCGCTCCAGCCAAAAGCACAGGCTTGCTGAAGAAAACTGGAGGATGTACCATGGAATTACCAAATCATGGGATGGGTTGGGTTGGAAGGGATCTCCAAGCCCACCCAGTGCCATCTCTGCCATGGGCAGAGACACCTCCTGCTGGATCAGGGTCTCCAAGCCCCATCCAACCTGCCCTTGAACCCCTCCAGGGATGGGGCAGCCACCTCTTCTCTAGACAACCTGTTCCAGGGCCTCCTCACCCTCACAGGAAACATTTCTCCCCAAGATCTCATCTCCATCTCCCCTCTTGCAGATGAAAACTATTCCCTTCATCCTGTCCTTGCACCCTCTGCTCAAGAGCCCCTCCCCAGCTCTCCTGGAGCCTCTTTCCCTATTGGAATTAAAGCCTCTGCTTTCCCAAGGAAGCAATGATCAAAACTCTGGAGGTGCCTGAGTTTGTCTTGCACCTTTGACTGACCCTTCCCCCGGTTTTCATGCATGAATTTTCCTTCCCTTTTAGAATCATAGAACAACCAGGTTGGAAGAGACCCATCTGATCATCAAGTCCAACCATTCCTATCAAACACTAAACCACGTCCATGGTTTAGATTTCTGTGGGTTTTTTTAAATACCTTCAGCATGAAAACCGAGCGTGTGACTTGTAGGGAGGCGTCTGTCCCAAGGATGGGAACAGCAAAGGCTGCTTCTGTGTGGGAACACGACCCAGAGGAGCTGCCGGGGAGCCTGCTGGCCCTGTCGAAGCATTCATAGCATCGCGTTGCTGCTCTTTGTGCTTCTGCGAATGCAGCAGGAGGGTGCAGGGCCAGGGCTGATCCTTGGATAGTTTCACGCTGGGGATCGTCGCTTACCCGACGGCAGGAAACGCCTGCAAAGACCTTTGGGTTTTAAACCTGCTCCTTGGGCCCCTTCTACCTCACCGTTTGGAGGCCGAGCCGTGAAATTCAGACAGCAAATATTTTCTGCTGCTTTAAATATAGAAAATCGGCAAATTCTTTGAGCGTGGATTAGCTAGAAAGCTACAGCAGGAAGCCGCGAGCCACCCGACATGCTTCTCTGTCCCAGCTGCAGCTCGATGTGCCATCTCTTAGTGGTAAAAAACAAAAATAAATATTTCCCTCTTTCCTGTTTGTTTCCATCAAATTGGATCCCACCGGTGTGTTTCTTTTTAGCGCTTTGCCTACCACCCGGGTGTTATCTTTGGAAAGACAAAGCGGCTCACACCTCACCTCAGCATCCTGGGAACACTCCTCACCGCAGCGCAGCCCCAAGCCAAGCCTGGATTTTGGGGCTAAATAACCGTAACAGGATCCTCTGTGTGGTTGCCAGAGGGTTTCAGAGCTGCGGCAGATAGGGCTGGAGGAAAGGAGGAGGGTGTCTTTGAGCAGTCGGTGTGTGCTCGTTTGCTGTAATTCTAGACTTTGCAGGGGATGCTGGAGGGACTGAACTGGAAGGACGGCAAGGGGATGTTGGTATGGAGAGCAGAACCACACGTTTGTGGTTTGCCCGGACCCCTCGTCAGGTTTGATGGATAGTGCCGAGGGTTATTTCGGTGCTTTTCTCTGCCCTCAGGGAAAGGAGGAGATCTTAAATTAAAGAAATGGTCACATATTCCAAGTGAAACAAGAGACCGTTTCCCCGCTGAAAGCACAATTTGGAGCTCAGTTCCAAGCCGGGTTGGAACTAGGGACACGGTGGACTTGACAGGATATTCTTCTCTGAGGATAATGGGAACGGCAACAGGAACATTAAGTAGGAAGTGTGAGAGATCAAAATCTTTGTGTCTGTAGGCAAAAAAAAAAAGTCAGCTTCTTTGTGGATCAAGGCACAATCGCAGGCGGTTGTGTAAGCTGCTCAACCTCACACCTTCCTCTGGAGCTCTCCGAGAGAGAGCACGGAAGTTGCTGGGTCTCGTCTGCCAGAGCAATTCCAAAGGACCTGGAGGATAACAAACAGGATAAGTAAACACAACCTCCTCCCTGCAGCTCTCAGCTCTAAGAAGCTGCAGGTTGCTCGGCCAGGAGCTGTTGGCCACAAAAGCAGATGTGAACAACACCAGCCCCGGCCTCCTTGGCCTCTTTGTTTGCTCCAGAGCAAAGCTCCAGGTCTCAGTTACAAGAACCCTTTTCATAACGCGGCTGGAAGGCTGAGGGGGGAGAGAGCTCTGCGCTCTCAGGGGATCCCACCGCAGCTTTCCAGCGAGATCGAGTTGTTCTCACATGGCCCCATATGTGCTCAAGGTGAAGACGGCAGGAGACATAAATAATACTTAGGGTATGAGCTCATCCTTCAGTCCCGGGCATGGCATATCTCCTTCGGTGGAGGAAGGAGGAAACCTGGCACCGGGCTGAAGCCTCTCCTTGCCAGCGGCTTAATGCAGTCAAGATTTACATTGTCTGCCGGGCCCTGCACTTAGCCGCCGCTCGCATCCACCCACACCCCGAAACGCGGGGCTGCGAGCGGCTGAGAAACTCCAGAAGCGGCTGGGGCGAACACAAATGTTTCATTGAAGAGAAGTTTGTTACGCAAACTGTTTTGAAAAGCGGGGAGTTTAAGAACGGGAGCGGGGGTCCAGCTCGCGCTCTGGAATTCAATCTGATAAAAAGCTGCACAGGCAAAACAATAAGAAAAGGGAGTCTTCTTAAGGGAGGAAGTCGTAACCCCCACCTCCCCGGCCATCTGCGTTCCTTCCCCGCAAAGAACCACAAAGGGAGCAGCCAACGGAGGGGAGATTTCTTTCCCTTCAATCTCAGGAGAGCCAAGAGGGGAAAATTTATCAAGTTTCATCCGAGGCACTTAATCTTTTGGTGCTAGAGGAGAGGCAGAATGGCAGCTGGGTCTCCAGACGTTTGGTATTACCACCTATGGTATGAAATCCGGGATTGCTCAACAACTTACTTATCATTGTCTCGCTTCCCCGGCAAAAAAACGCTGTGGGTTACAGGTATCTGAGTGTTACATCTTTCTGATTGATGAGCTTTTAGCATGACAGGCCAATTTGGCAGGTCACGGGCTGTTCATGTACACAGCTCGAGGGTATTTAACGGGATCTGCGTGCCGGTTGTTTATTCCTGGTGAAAGGCACGAGAAGTGGTTAGACTAACATCTGTCAGGAATGACGGAGGAAGGGCTGATCCCGCCAGCGTCTGGATGATCTTTTAAGTCCCAGCTCTGTTTTCCGCGATGGTATCTCAACCCGTTTCATAAACTTTAAGTGCAAGCTGGCAACGAAGGCTTTAGGGGAGGACGTGATTTTGTGGTTGATACCAATCCTCACGGTTGCTGAGCTGAGTTCCATCTGCCCCTCTCTTTGCGGTGATGGGTAATTAGAATCTTTTATTTTCACGTGGGTAGGAAATGCTCCTAAATGCTGGGTGAACAGGCTGAGCCGAGGCCACTGAGGTGAGCGCAGTGGAAATGAGTCTGATTTCTCCGATCTGATAGCTCAGCCCTGAGCGGATCAGGTTTCTGGAGCAAGCCCTGCTCAGGGGCAGAGCAGAGCACCAAGAAAACGAGAGTGTTCGCTTTCTCTCTGCCGCTTTGTAAAAAATAAAGAGTGTAAAGGGCAACGTGTGGGTGTTGGGAAACAGTACGGTCGGGATTTATTGCTGCCTAATGCGTCTGTCCTGAGCATCACAGCACTCTGCACCCATCTGATGTTAACACAGCTGGAATCAATGGTTCGGCCGCCTAAGCTGGTGTTTTGAAACGTCTGTGCTCCGCAGAACGTCCCGCTGGCATCCCAGCAGGGTCATCTCCGACTGTCATCGCATCCCCGTGACAGATCCGCCGCATCCCACGCATCCCCAAGGTCCCGACTCCTCGGGGAGGGGGGAGATGTCTCCTGTGGTGTTGACGTAGGGTTGGGGTTCACCAGGAAGAAGGCTGCGTGCGCAGAACACCACAGGAGAGGGAGGAGGCTGGATGTGCTTGCAGGTTTGGCAGTGGAGATGAGTGTTGTGTGGGAAGCCTGCGCTGTTTTGCTCGGCAGAGTCTGGAACAGAGCCTCAAGCATCTTCTCTTTGCTGTACAACACACCTAAACCCACCAGGAACAAGGGAGACATCCCAATTCCTAAAGCTTTCACACAACTCGTGCTTTATCTAGGTACTAGATTTTATAGAATGTCCTGAGTTGAAGAGGATCCACAAGGATCATTGAGTCAGGCTCCTGTCACTCACCTTATCTTGCAAGGCTTGGGAAGTGGCAGCAATTGGACTCGATGATCCGGTGGGTTTCTTCCAACCTGGTGATTCTATGATTCTAAAAGACCTGCTAATGAATTTGGAGCTTGTTTTCCTCTCCCTTTCCTTCCCCTGCTGCACGGATGAGGAGGAGCTGGTTCTCTCCTTCCCCTCATGCCTTGACAGGGCTCAGCCAGATCAGTGCTGGGTTTGTTTATAGAATCATAGAATCAGCAGGTTGGAAGAGACCCACTGGATCATCGAGTCCAGCCATTCCCATCAATCACTAACCCATGTCCCTCAGCACCTCATCCACCTGTCCCTTAAATCCTCCAGGGAAGGGGACTCAACCCCCTCCCTGGGCAGCCTCTGACACTGCCCAATGACCCTTTCTGGGAAAAATTTCATCCTAATGTCCAGCCTGAACCTCCCCTGGTGGAGCTTGTGGCCATTCCCCCTTGAACGTTTAGATCCTACACCTGAGCTGGGGCAATCCCTGGGTTCAGTACAGGATGGGGGTGATGGGATGGAGAGCAGCCCTGAGGAGAAGGACTGGGGATGCTTAAGATGAGAAGCTTGACATGAGCCAACAATGTGCACTCACAGCCCAGAAACCAACTGTGTCCTGAGCTGCATCCAAAGCAGCATGGCCAGCAGGGAGGGAGGGGATTCTGCCCCTCTGCTCCTCTCTTGGGGAATCTCAGCTGGAGGATTGTGTCCAGTTCTGGAATCCTCAGCAAAAGGAGATGGAGCTGTGGGAACAGGTCCAGAGGAGGCTACGAGGATGACCTGAGATCTGGAGAACCTCCTGTATGAGGTCAGGCTGAGAGAGTTGGGGTTGTTCAGCCTGGAGAAGGCTCCGAGGAGACCTTAGAGCAGCTTCTAGTAGCTGACGGGGCTACAAGAAAGCTGTGGAGGGACTGTTCACAAAGGCTTAGAGTGACTCATTACTCTCTACAACTACCTGAAGGGAGGTTGTAGAGAGGAGGGAGCTGGGCTCTTCTCCCAAGGGACAGGGGACAGGACAAGAGGGAATGGCCTCAAGCTCCACCAGGGGAGATTTAGGCTGGAGATTAGGAGGAAGTTTTTCACAGAAAGGGTCATTGGGCATTGGAATAGGCTGCCCAGGGAGGGGGTTGATTCCCCTTCCCTGGAGGTGTTTAAGGGACAGGTAGATGAGGTCTTGAGGGACATGGTTTAGTGTTTGATAGGAATGGTTGGACTAGAAGATCCGATGGGTCCCTTCCAACCTGGTTGTTCTATGATTCTCTGACAGGACGAGGGGCAATGGGGATAAACTGGAGAGGGGCAGATTTAGACTGCACATGAGGAGGAATTTCTTCTCTATGAGAGTGGGGAGGCCCTGGGACAGGTTGCCCAGGGAAGACGTGGCTGCCCCATCCCTAGAGGGGCTCAAGGGCAGGCTGGATGGGGCTTGGAGTCCCTGATGCACTGGGAGGTGTCCCTGCGCAGAGCACAGAACGGACTAAGGGGCCTCTGAGGTCCCTTCCCGCCTCACTGGCCCCGCCCCTCAGCGGGGAAGCCCGCGCTCTGCGCATGCGCAGCTTCCACCGCCCCCTCGCAGCCCCCGTGGCCCTCACTGCGCATGCGTACTCCTCCCCACCCAGCGCGGGTGGCCCCTGGCGCTGCGCATGCGCACCGCCCACTCGCGCGTCCCCCCCCGGCCCCGCCCGCCAGAGGGAAGCCCCCGCGGCCCCGCGCATGCGCACTTCCCCGCCGACACCGCCCGCCCCGCGCACGCGCCGCGCGCCCACTCGCGCACGCGCCCCGCGCCCCGCAACCCCCTCGGTAGCTCCCGCCCCGCGCATGCGCCTCGGTGGACTCTCCCCGCCTCCCCCGCCCCCTCCTCTTCCCTTCCCTCCCACCCTCCCCGCCCTCTCCCCCCCGCGCTCCGGCCGCGGGGAGGGGGATGCGGACGGGGGAAGATGGCGGCCTCGAACAACCCGCGGAAATTCAGCGAGAAGATCGCGCTGCACAACCAGAAGCAGGCGGAGGAGACGGCGGCCTTCGAGGAGGTCATGAAGGACCTCAGCCTGACCCGCGCGCACCGGGTGAGCCGCTAACCGCTCGTCCGCCTGACGCCTTCCCCCCCCTTCCTTCCCCTCATCCCCCATTCCCCCCCCCCCCCCCATCCCCCTTCCACCGCCGCCCCGCGCGCGCCCCCGGGGGGAGGAGGGCGGCGCCTTCCCGCGCGCGCGCCCCTCGCTTTCCCGCGCCCCTCCTTCCCCATCTATATAATATACCCCTCTATATACCCCGTGCCGGGGGTAGCGGCGGGTGGCGCCCCCTGGCGGGCGCGGGCGGCAGCGCCCCCGGTGCGGGGGTACGCGGAGCCTCCTTTCCCCCCCCCCCCCCCCGCGCCATCCCTCCCCTCTCTCCCTCCGCCGGTTTCCCCGGTTGCAGCGGGGGCGGGCGGGGCCTGCGGGAGGAGGCGGGGGCGCTCCCTTGTTCTCCCGTTGGAGGAGGGGGTGTCTCCATCTTTCTGCTGTTTTGGGAGGTGGGGGCTCGGCCGTGCTGCCGTTGAGGGGGCGGGGGCTCCGTCTTTCTCCCTGCTGGAGGGAGGGGCTGCGTCGGCCTCTTGTTTGGGAAGAAGGGAGGGCTCCGTCCTGCTTGTATTTTGGGGTGGGGGCTCTGGCTTCTTCATGGTTTGGGGCTCCTCAGCTGTGGCTCCCTCTGAGGGGGGGGGTGGCATTTCCATCACATGGATAGGAGGAGGGGGACATGGTTCCTTCACCCCAGGTCTGAGGGGGAAACATGGTTCCTTCACCATCATCTGAGGGGGAAGTCCCAGTTCCTTCCCCCCAGGTCTGAGGGGGGTCCTGGTTCCCTCATCTGAGTGGAGGTCTTGGTTCCTTCACCCCAGGTCTGAGAGGGTCCCAGTTCCCTCATCCAAGGGGGTGTTCTGGTTCCTTCCCCCCCAGATCTGAAGGGGACCCGGTTCCCTCAGCTGAGGGGGGAGTCCCAGTTCTGTCACCCCAGGTCTGAGGGGGAAACCTGGTTCCTTCACCATCATCTGAGAGGAGAGTCCCAGTTCCTTCACCCCAAGTCTGAGGGGGAAAACTGGTTCCCTCACCCTCATCTGAGTGGAGGTCCCGGTTCCTTCACCCCAGGTCTGAGAGGGTCCCAGTTCCCTCATCCAAGGGGGTGTCCTGGTTCCTTCCCCCCCAGATTTGAAGGGGTCCCAGTTCCCTCACCCCAGGTCTGAAGAGGGTCCTGGTTCCCTCACCCTTATCTGAGTGGGGGTCTTGGTTCCTTCACCCCAGGTCTGTGAGGGTCCCAGTTCCCTCAGCTGAGGGGAGAGTCCCAGTTCCTTCACTCTAGGTCTGAGGGAGGTCCTGGTTCCCTCAGCTGAGTGGAGGTCTCGATTTCCTTCACCCCAGGTCTGAGAGGGTCCCAGTTCCCTCATCTGAGGGGGGAGTCCCAGTTCCGTCACCCCAGGTCTGAGGGGGGTCCTGGTTCCCTCACCCTTATCTGAGAGGGGGTCTCGGTTCCTTCACCCCAGATCTGAAGGGGTCCTGGTTCCCTCAGCTGAGGGGAGAGTCCCAGTTCCTTCACCCCAGGTCTGTGTGTGGGGTCTCTGTTCCTTCACCCCAGGTCTGAGGAGGAAACCTTGTTCCCTTACCCTCATTTGACTGGGGGTCCTGGCTCCTTCACCCCAGGTCTGAGGGGAAAACCTGGTTGCCTCACCCTCATTTGAGTGGGGGTCCCAGTTCCTTCACCCCAGGTCTGAAGGCAAAACCTGGTTCCCTCACCCTCATTTGAGTGGGGGTCCTTCTTCCTTCCCCCCCCACATCTGAGGGGGGTCCTGGTTCCCTCACGCTCATCTAGGGGTGGGTCCCGGTTCCTTTGTCCCATGTCTGATGAGGGGGGGGAGCAGTTCCTCACCCTGGGACAAGCCCACATCTAGGGGTTTGGCCCCAAACCTTCACCCTGGGACAGGCCTGGATTTGGGGGGGTCTGATCCTTACACCCTCCTGCTGGTCAGCACATCTTTCAGGGCTCTGTGCAGCCTCCCCTGCCCCAGCTCTGGGCCCCCAGAGGCAGAGCCCCCCAGTTTCCCACTGTGGGGCCTGTGCAGATGCAGCGGGAGCTGCTGGACTCCTGTCCTTGCTGTGATTCCTGTTGAACTCTGGTTGCCGTAGGTGCGAATCGCTGCCCTTGCAAATCCTCCCTGGTTTCTGATGTCTCTGCAAAGCCATCAGCAGAAATTAGCAGCGTAACCAACGCTCTCCCACTATCAGGTGCCTTTTCGGGGGCGGCGGTAGAGGTGTTTGAGCTGCTCTCCATGGCTCCTTTCTCACCTGCTCGTACCAACGCTTCTATTTTTCGTTTTAAAGCCAATTTGTGATCTCGTTTGTGGCCGAACCTTTGCGGGGTTGGGGTCCGGAGAAGGCAGGGTTGGGTTTGCAGCGAGATATTTCCTTTTATTCTTCTGTGCCAGGATAGAGAGTGAATATTTGTTTTGAATTGGTGCATTGGATGTAGGAGAATGGCACTTGGGAAGGTGCAAGGCCGGAGCTTTGTTCCCCCTAGCCTGTTTGGGGATGCGGAAAGGATGATGCTAGAGTCGCTTTCGAGCAGATGGAGGACAGGTTAGAGGTGTTTGTGGACCCTGAGGGGTCTTTCTTGGCCCTGTGTGCCCCAGGGCTTTCCCTTTGGATGGTTGGTTCTTGGCTGCCACTGGAGAGCTGAGCATCCCTGGGAGAGGGAATTGAATTCAGGGATTGCAGCTTGTGTCCTTGGCTTCATTCTTAGGTTGAACATTTGCCTTCGGCAAGAGGAGTCAGAATCCTAATCCATTTTCTCCCAGATCAGCATTTCTCACCCGGGTTTTACCTATTAAAACCCATTTACTATCACCAACCCGGTATTGAGCCTGGGACCTGAGATGAATAAGTTATCCGAGGATTCTGGGTACTGATGTGATGGAAACACTGACCGAGGAGCTGAGTAAAATGTCTCCTTTGTGGACTTTTTTTCTTCTAAATTCCATGATTTCATTGGGTGTTTAAAGCGCAGCCTGAAAGCAGAAAGGGGTTAAGCACAACTTTGCTGTTTGCTCTCATTTTCGTTTGGCACCAGCGCTTCGCTGTCAGATTGAAAATACGTTACTCCGTTGGTGGAAGCAGCCTGGAATTTCTGTTGCCTTTTCATTATTAGCAATTGTCTTTTCGCAGTGTTTACCCTCTCGTCTGCTTTATTGTTAGTTACCGGCCCCAGCAGAGGCTGAGCTCCCGTTCCACCATTTCTCCTGTCCCTGTGCTGCTTCTCAGCTTGTTTCTGCTGTGCTGCTCTTCCCACTGTTTACACTTCTCAATCCATCTGGGATTTTAAGTTCTGCCCCATCTTCCTTGCCCAGGACAAAGCAGAGCCTGACATCGACTCCTCCTCGCTCTGTTGCTGTCACCATCCAGTTGGAAAAGCAAGAATTCATTTAAAAAAAACCAAACCCAAACCAGTCGCTTTGGTTTCCAAAATGTTCCCCTGGGCCCAAGAGCCACCGAGTGCTTGTCTTCCAGCTGGCAGATTCCAGAATACATTTCAGCTTTTGTGGGAGATGCAGGCCTTGCGAGGAGTGGTGGAGGTGGGTGGCCGACAGAAGCCCTGGAGCTGCTTAATTGTGGTGTGAGCGGGACCTCCGTCTTTATCACCCCGAGATTCCCGCCACTCCCATAGTAACAAAGTGGGGGAGGCAAGGGGGAGGCTTTTTTTTTTTTTTTCTCTCCTCGTGTGATATAGACTCCTGCATTTCGCTTTCTGCTCTTCTCCCTCTCCGTGTGCAGCGTGAAATCGTAGAACCGCCTGGGTCTCTGTTGTTTACCAGGCCCTGAGCTGGCTCTGTCGTAGCAAACCCTGGCGACGTTGCCTGGATCTGCTTGCACGAGGCTGTCCCTGCCCTTTGAAATAGGAATTAACAAAACATTAACGCTCAGGAGAACGTGGATAGTGCCCAACGCTTCGATGTGCGGCTCCTCAAATGCTGGGGAATGTAGGATTTGGAAAGAAAACTTGCAAACTATAGAATCATAGAATCATAACCAGGTTGGGAGAGACCCACTGGATCATCGAGTCCAACCATTCATGTCTTGCTCTTGGTTGGGTTTCGGGTTGGATTTGGAATGTAGATATTGTTAAAATCACTTTAAATCTGAGGGATTTCGGCTAGAGCTGGGGTTCAACTCCCTCTTACAGTCTCACCTTAACAGAAAGATCCCCCCAAGTCCAAAACCTGCTGGGAAGAGCTGGTGTTGATGTTCCTGGAGTAGAAACAGGGGAGAAAAAGCCTTCTGCAAAATCTGATGGGAATGCAGTTAAGTCAAACTCAAGTTCCAAACCAAACCCTACTCCACGCGCCTCTCTGCAACAAAACTTGCCCTGAAACGTCTGCCTCCTGCTCTGCTTCTTCCCGCTGCCTGCGGAAGAGATCAAACTGTCCGTGCCCAGATCATCGCTCGGCGCCGACAGCGAGCGAACCGGCGTTTAAAAGCTTAGTTAAATCAGGAATGCTAATCTGGGGCTTTAAAAATGAGAAACACTAATGATGATGGGCCCGTGTCACGATGCTCCCTAATGTTTTCAGCATGTTTGTTTTTTTTTTTTTTTTATGAAATAATTCGATAAAAAATGAATTCCTGCCTGTGTGTAGCAGGATTTTTGAATGTCTGAAAGATATTAAAGTGATGCATCAAAATCAGGGCTGAGCACGGAGACGAATGCTTTCAGCTGGAAGGAGTTTTGTTCGAGTTAATAGTGTTGTGATGTTCTCTCTAAACAGAAATGTTGATTTTTTTCAAACCCTGGATGGTGTTTTTTCCTCTGTTGCTTTGCGAGATGCAGGATTTGGACCCTATATTAGCACATTTCCAGGCCAAGAAATAGGTCACTTGGAAAGAGCAGGGATGAAACTTTTGATTTCCTGGATGAAACCTCTGAGGTAGAGAGGAGGGAGCTGGGCTCTTCTCCCAAGGGACAGGATGAGAGGGAATGGCCTCAAGCTCCACCAGGGGAGGGTCAGGCTGGATATTAGGAAAAATTTTTCATGGAAAGGGTCACTGGGCAGTGTCCCCTTCCCTGGAGGGGTTTAAGGGACAGGTGGACGAGGCGCTGAGGGACATGGATTAGCGATTGATAGGAACAGTTAGACCTGATGATCCAGTGTGTCTCTTCCAACCTGGTGATTCTATGATTCTGTGATTTCCTGGACAAAACCTCTGATTTCCCAGATGGAGCAGGACACGGAATCGATTCAGTTGTTCACTTTTCAGCTCTCCCCACATTGCGGTTCCTCTGACAGGCGAGAGGCTGCATTGACTGGGCTCAAATATTGGTGCCACATCCTTAATTCTTGGAAAGAGTGACTGTAAACGAGAGGGGGACCATGCAGAGGGGAGCTGCTTGGGGGCCCATCAGCTCTGATCAAGGGCAGTCTCACTGAGCTAGCCAAGGCAAACATCCCGCTCGCCCACTTCGGCCTCATCAGCGCGTTTCTTCTGCTGCATCCATCAGGCTTTTGTTGTGGTTTGGGGTTTTGAGGAGACAATGACTATTTGTGTTGTTATCCCTCCATTACCATGTGCTACAGCCGCTCGCTGTGGCTCTCAGAGTCGTCTTCTGTGCCGTGGCCAAGTCCATCTGGTTTAATGACGTTGTGGAGCTGTGAAGGAGCTGAAAGCACGTGAAACGATAGCTGTGTATCGTTTATTATTATTATTAATTGTACTTCACCCGAAGAACCCGGCTCAGTGTGCTGCGTCTTGGTTCTCTTTAGCTGCAGCGCTGGAGAGCATTTGTGGTAATTTGCATTTATAAAAGGTACTAATTTAGTAAGAGAATACGCGCTCAAGGTTACGTGCACTCAGCCCTTTCAGCTCTTTGAGGTGATTCGGGGCTTTCCCTCGAAGCGAGTTGCTGAGAGAGGAGCTTTGCAGGTGGTTAAAATCCTGGAAACCTCCAGGTCTTGGTGACAGTTTTCCTTCTATTTACAAACTCAAGTTTGTAGTTTTGATGACTTTGACTTGTAGTTGTGAATATGCTGGAGCTACTACAAACCTCCTGTCGAAGTCGCAGGAGTTGGTTCCGTGAATCCAACTCATGTGCCGGCAGTAGTGGAAGGGCAGAGGTGAGCGAGTGAAGCATTAAACCACAGGAATGGTTCAGCAGCAGTTTTGTTCCTTAAAGCACTTCTCAAGAATATCTTGTGCTGGAAGATGGCGTTTTTAGCAGTGTGATCCAGGTGCAACGTTTCCCTTGAGACGTAAAAGGGAAGAGCTGTGAAAGCCCCAAGACCTGGAGAGCCCATAATGTGAGTGAAGAGCGCAGGGTCGCAGAGATGAGGGCTGGAGCACCTCCTATACGAGGCCAGGCTGAGGGACTTGGGGTTGTTCAACCTGGAGAGGAGAAGGCTCTGGGGAGACCTTGGAGCAGCTTCCAGTGCTGAAAGGGGCTCCAGGAAAGCTGGGGAGGGACTCTGGATCAGGGAGGGCGGGAATAGGGTGAGGGGGGAGTGGTTTTGAACTGGAAGAGGGGAGAAGATTGAGATGATATATTGGGGAGAAATGTTTTGCTGTGAGGGTGAGGGAGGCCCTTGAACAGCTTGCCCAGAGCGGGGGTGGCTGCCCTATCCCTGGAGGGGTTCAAGGCCAGGTTGGATGGGGCTTGGAGCTCCTGATCCCTTGGGAGGTGTCCCTACCCATGGCAGGAGTCGGGACTGGATGGGCTTGGAGGTCCCTTCCAACCCAAACCATTCCATGATTCTATAATTCTATTCTATGACTCCACACTTGCTGCAAAGTGAGTGCCCTCACGTCCACTGGAGCTTCATGTCCTGCAGGTATAAACCCATCACTACCAGCAACGAACCTTCCCTGGAGGTGTTCGAGGGACAGGTGGACAAGGTGCTGAGGGACATGGGTTAATGTTTGATGGGAAAAGTTGGACTCGATGATCCGATGGGTCTCTTCCTACCTGGTGATTCTATGATTCTAGTGAAGAGAAGCAAACCGTCAAACCCTGGCAGGTTTTTCCTGAGCTGAAGCTTGTTCATTTTTTGCCAGCAACCGGTTGCGACCTCAGTGCCGCTTCCCTTTTTTCTCTTTTGGTCTGAACTCCTGGCACTTTTGATAAACAAACGCGGTCCCGAGGGCTTCGGTGTAAACTTGAGGTGGCAGCCAAACTTGTGAGTCTTCATTAACTCCTTCCCCGAGATCCTCGTGGCTGATAGCGCGTGGGAGTTAATATTTAAAGCCTCGCTTTGATTTGCTCGGCGTGATTTGCATAGCGTGTTCAGTGCTCTGTAAGTGATATCCAGGAATGAGATCTCGGTCGAGATCTCCGTGGGTTCTCGTCGAGCCCCAAAGGCGTGTTTGGCAGCCGGGGCTGCTTTTGGATGATCTCACTGGCACTTTAGAAATGACGAAGTCGTAACCGAGTTGTTGATAATTGCCTCGTTTTGCAAATTATTCCTTGGGAACTGCAGATTCTTCCACTTGAACCAGAACAATCCTTTGCAATAAAACCGCTGCCGCCGCCCACAAAAATGGGTCTTAAATAATGAAGCAGAGGAGAATAGAATGATGCATCCTGGCTTCAGCGATAATTCTGCAGCACTTCACCATCTTTGGCTAAACGTCTCTTTTCCAGGTGGATTTTCTCCATGTGTGTTTTATTTCCTTGCCTGCTCCGTCTATCGCTTTTCTTGGTCACTGGGAAAATATCCTCTGTGATCATAGAATCACCAGGTTGGAAGAGACCCACCAGATCATCAAGTCTAACCATTCCAACCAATCTCTAACCCATGTCCCTCAACACCTCGATGTCCCGACTGGGCTGCTTGCTCCTGGATTTTCACAGAATAGAATCATTTGGATTGGAAGGGATCTCCAAGCCCATCCAGTCCCACCCCTGTGATGAGCAGGGACACCTCCCACTGGATTAGGGGCTCCAAGCCCCATCCAACCTGGCCATTTATTATTATTATTATTATTATTGTTGTCCTTGGATGGCTGAGATCTCAAAGGAGAAGGAATTTGAGTCGATTTTCCAAATCGTCTGTATTTTCAGGCACGAGGTGATCGTTCTTAGCTCAGAGAGGGTTTCAGTTACTCGTGACCTACCTTTCTGTGCAGTGAAGCCTCTTCAAACCTGTTGTAGAAGCAGCATCTTGGAGTGATGTGGAACTGCCCAGCAGATTTGTCTTGCTCTGGGCTCCTTCAGTGGTGTTTGGAGATTAAGGGTTGGGTGGACAAGGTGCTGAGGGACATGGGTTAGTGATTGATGGGGATGGTTAGACTTGATGATCTGGTGGGTCTCTTACAACCTGGTGATTCTATGATTCTATATTCATAACATCCATCAGTTGCCACCAGTTATCAGGGTGAGGTTCTGTGTTTCTCCTGCTACTGTCCTTCCATGTGATGCACAAAGATGGTCCTTGCTCTAATCTTTCAATCACAATTCTACAAAACCCATTTTTCCCCTCACTGCCTCTGTGGCATTTCACCTCCGGCGAGAAAACAGCAAAAATAACACCTTGAATACTGCACTTTTCCACTGAGCGACTCGGATCCAAAGATCTTCTTGACCTTCTCGTCATAATTAGATTTTTCTATCTCGTGCGGTGAAACGATTACGCTGTACGAGCCTTCTGCATTCGAAGAATTGAGGCTCCATCAGCAGATGGTTTTGATGCCTGAGGAATTGTCGGGTGCCTCATCTTAATGGTTGGACTCGATGATCCGGTGGGTCTCTTCCAACCTGGTTGTTCTATGATTAAAAGCTGCTTTGGGAGGGGGTAAGATTGACCTGGGGAAGGGGGACTTGGAGGAAAGAACGTGCTGAGGCCACTGATTTTGGGGACTGGTGAGATATTCTCTTGGTAGCAGGACCAGAGCTTATTGTGAGGTGGCTTTCTCACCACCATGAGCCGTGGTGGCAGCAGAATCCGAAGCTTTATTCCGTGCTGGGAGGTTCGAGCGGAGCTGACCATGCCTGTTCGGGGCTCTCCCGGTGGCTGATGAACTCCAAGGAGCTCAAACGTGCCCCGTTCCTCTCCTAATTTACCAAACTCGTAGGGTTACGTAACTGAATTTTTATTCTTCGGCTAAAAATAAAAAATGGAACATAAAAGCTATTTTTATCTTGCTTAATGAGGGCATCTCTGCTTTTATTTCATCTTTTGAGAGGCGTTTCAATCAGAGGAAAGGGGATGGCTTAAGAACTTCTGGTTTTGCTTGGACTTTTTCTCCTGGTGTTGTCGGTCAGCCAGGAAGAAGAAACATCAACCTGAATATTTGCTTTAAAAGTGCGTCGTTAGCTGATTAAAAATTAAAATACATACATTTCGAGAGCGTTGTTCTAGCTTTAAGCTCAGAATAAAGATTTCTTTGCCTCCCAGCTATCAACGGAGCTTGGAGCACGAGTCCTCTCCGATGAGCGAGATTGAATTATCGCCTTTCTCTCTCTCTGAAACCCCTTTTGGAGGAGGAGGAGGAGGAGGAGGGCGGCGTTCACCATCCTGCCACAGGATCTGGTTTGTTTTTCAGAGCCGCGCCAATCGGGTTGGGTTGGTGGTGTAGCTCCGCTTGGCTCCCTGCCCGGCGATAGAGCACGACGCCAAAGAATAGTCACTATTTTAAGGCGCTCGTTGTTGCCGTATCCTGTTTTTACTCGCTCCTCGGTTGTGACTGTGAAGTTTTCAACAGTAAACCTTTGTTCCCCAGAAATAGCAGAGTGTTTTGAAACACGGAGTGGCAGCCGAACTATTCAAATTTATTATTACGACATTTTTTTTTTTTAATTATTCGAATTCTGCAAGGTGCGTCCAGACCGACATCTTTTGCCGGGATGGGTGGACGAGGTTTAGTGTTTGAGGGACATGCATGGTTTAGTGTTTGATAGGAATGGTTGGACTTGATGATCCAGTGGGTCTCTTCCAATCTGGTTGTTCTATGATTCTATGAAAATATAGAATCACAGAATCATAGATTCACGAGATTGGAAGAGACCCACTGGCTCATCGAGTCCAACCATTCCTATCGAACACCAATATCAAATTATTCCTGTTAGTTCTTCTTGGGGAGAAAGTTAAATGCAGCTCAGGCTTAGGGAAGCGGAACTCGTCGAGGTTTGGCTGGTAAAAACATTAAAAATTGAATCACAGCATTAAACTCTCTTGCATTCATCCTTCTCCTCTTTCCGCAGAGTAGTTAAAGATTCGGAGTTGTTCTCTTCGGGCTCACAAGAAGAGGAGTTTTAGCCTGGATTTAATGCAGATTCAGGGTGGGTTTATAAAGCGAATGTGTGTTTGGGTTGAGCTCTTTTCCCGTGAGCTCCAGAGGCAGCTGGGGGGTGGAGGAGCCGGGGCCGGGGGCAGTTTTTATAACCCCGTTTCCTCCTGGTTTTATGGCCGAGGCAGCTGGGGAGGCGGCTGGAGCTCCTGAAGGAGAATCTAATGGTGCCTTGGAATGCGCCGATGACTCATAACGGGACAAAACAATCCAGTTAAGTGATTTGAGGTCTTAAATAATCTCTTCAACAGGAAGGTGAAGAAAACATCATGAACTCATGAGCAATAATTGGCTCTCCCGGAGCGCTAAGAGTGCAGCGATCGGCGCTTGGCAGGGATCCAGCAGATTCCTGCTCAGGCTTTGCTGATCAATAGAGATCTCGGCTCGTACGAGTGAGCTTTATTGGACTGGACTGTAATGCCTTGAGCAAGGCGGCGTCACAGTTCCCAGTCGGGAGAAGTTTATTTTAAGTTGGTTTGTAGTAGTAGCAGCACTTTGCACCTCGGCTGCGTGGGCTGGGGCTGCGCCTCATCTTCCCAGGTTTGCTTTTTCTCCTCTTTTGCTCTTGGCTCCGTCGCTCAGCCAGGTGACCAGGAGGAAGTTTTCAGTGGGGAAGAACCTGTGATAACACCTGGAGCGGAAAGAAAGCAACCTCGACCTTTGCAGGTCATCGCAAGCTGCCAGAATGGAAGGGTTTGAGAAGTTCCCAAACCAACAGGAACCTCATTGCTCTCTCCAGCTCCCTGAGAGGAGGTTGTGGAGAGGAGGGAGCTGGGCTCTTCTCCCGAGGGACAGGATGAGAGGGAATGGCCTCAAGCTCCACCAGGGGAGGCTCAGGACGGGCATCAGGATGAAATATTTCATGGAAAGGGTCATTGGTCACTGACAGAGGCTGCCCAGGGAGGGGGTTGAGTCCACAACCATAAAAGAGTTTAAAAGATGAGTAGATGTTGTACTTGGTGGACCTAGCAGGGCAGGATTGATGGTTGAACTCAATGATCTGAAAGGTCTTTTCCAACCAAAACTATTCATAGAATCGTAGAACAGGCAGGTTGGAGGAGACCCCCACCGATCATCATTCCTATTCTGCGAAGTCCTCAAGAATATCTGGGGGTGTGAGTGCCTGGGGAAAGCCTCAGCCCCTGGATGGCGTTTGATCCAGCAGGAAAACAGGAGGGCAGAGCTGGCCTTGTCCTTGCAGCTCTGCTGCGACTAAAGGGTTGTGAGGTTTCCACTGTGCCAGAAACAAAGCTGTTCCTCCTCTGCGGCCGCTGAATTCCAATGTATTGCAACAGATTCCTTCCCTACAAGCAGCAAAATTGCATTTTTTTTTCTTTTCTTCAATTTGTGTTGTGGGCGTTTGGCTGCTTCGTGAGGCTTCTCTGTGTCCTGGCAGGGCCGAGCGATGATGGAACAAACCCTCGCCAGTGGCTGCAGTGACAGAGCTGGGGCTGGAGGAGTAAACAATGAGGTAGCAGTTTCTGAGCACAGGGGTTCAAATCCAGTTCATGCCGTGTGTCTGGATCCTTTCGCGGTCATTTTCATTTCGCATCTCGTAGACGTTTGGCTTCCTGCTTCGGCTCTGAGCTTCGCTCTGCAGCAGGGATGCTCACAGTAGTAGGAACACAGAGGATCTGTACTCAGCACTGGTGAGGCCGCTCCTTGCATCCTGTGTTCAGTTGTGGGCCCCTCAGCACAAGAAGGATGTTGAGGCTCTGGAGCAAGTCCAGAGAAGAGTGATGAGGCTGGTGAAGGGGCTGGAGAACAGAACCTATGAGGAGCGTCTGAGAGAGCTGGGGGTGTTTAGCCTAGAGAAGAGGAGGCTGAGAGGAGACCTCACTACTCTCTACAACTACCTGAGAGGAGGTTGTGGAGAGGAGGGAGCTGGGCTCTTCTCCCAAGGGACAGGGGACAGGACAAGAGGGAATGGCCTCAAGCTCCACCAGGGGAGATTTAGGCTGGAGATTAGGAGGAAGTTTTTCACAGCAAGGGTCATTGGGCATTGGAACAGGCTGCCCAGGGAGGTGGTTGATTCACCTTCCGTGGAGGTGTTTAAGGGATGGGTGGAAGAGGTGCTGAGGGACATGGTTTAGTGTTTGATAGGAATGGTTGTACTAGAAGATCCAATGGGTCCCTTCCAACCTGGTTGTTCTATAATTCTATGAAAGCTTTTGTCTCTGCTTGTTGTCTGGTGTGGCCAGTGTGAAAATCTTCACTTTTATGGAAATAAAGGCTCAATATTTATCTTGGCTCTCTCTTATCCGTGTCTCCTTGCAGAGGAACCTTTCCCTGGGCTGCATTAGAACGGCTTGGTCCCTAATCACAGAATCACCAGGTTGGGAGAGACCCACCGGCTCATCAAGTCCAACCATTCCTATCAATTCCAATGTATTTTCTTACAAAGCTGCTGCTGGAATGTTTTAAATCCCCCATGACCCAGCCGGAGCAGCTGCTATCGCTGCGGATTATACCTTTCCTCTGCACTTCAGGCTTCATTTCCTCCACCAGCCTTCCCGGGAGGAACAGCTGTGCGCTTGGATCGGCTGCTGCTCTTGGATCGGGCCTGGAAACGGCAGGAAATAAGTTTGTTTAGAAATCCAGGTTGATGGCATCTCTTCCTGCCAGTGACAGCACAGAGGAGAGAGGAATGTGCGGGATCCTTGTTTCCCTCTGTGTGAGCAAGTCCAGAGAAGAGCAACGAAACTGGGGAAGGGGCTGGAGAAGAAGAGGAGCGGCTGAGAGAGCTGGGGGGGTTATCCTGGAGAAGAGGAGGCTGAGGGGAGACCTCATTGCTCTCTCCAACTCTCTGAGAGGAGGTTGTGGAGAGGAGGGAGCTGGGCTCTTCTCCCAAGGGACAGGGCAAGAGGGAATGGCCTCCAACTTTACCAGGGGAGGGTCAGGCTGGACATAAGGAAAAATTTTTCATGGAAAGGGTCATTGGTCACTGGAACTGCCCATGGAGGGGGTTGATTCCCCTTCCCTGGAGGTGTTTAAGGGACAGGTGGACAAGGTGCTGAGGGACATGGGTTAGTGGTTGATGGGAATGGTTGGACTTGCTGATCCGGTGGGTCTCTTCCAACCTGGTGATTCTATGGTTCTCTGAATCGCTCTGTGGGTCTTTCTCCATTGGCTGTTAGGGGCTGTGGAGCCGCCACACCGCTCCCTGCTCCATTGTGATTCCGTCTGCCGAGCTTGCTCGGCCAAGTTGCCATTCATGTTGCTTACTGAGGAATAAAAGAGCAGCGTCACTGGCTTTGCAGCAGACACGTGGAAATGTGTCCTGGTTTTGAGAGGAAGGCAGGTTTCAGAGTTCCCTTTCTGCGTCGACAGCTTCAAGGAGCTGCTAGCAGCCTGCCTGCTGCTGTGTGACTCCAGATAATCCTTATCTGCCTCTGCGGTCGAGCATTTCTTGTAGAGAATCAGGGTTTTTCATTAAAGAACTTGCACCGTAGTTTCCTGGTGCTGCCCCTTTCCCTGTATACCAGGCTCAGCAGCGTAAGGGATGCTGGAAGACAGTTTAAAAGTGAGTTTACGTGATGAGATTTATTTCCCCGACCATCAGGATGCTCTTTGGGCTGCAGGGAAACACCCGTCGTGTCCACACAGCAATCTGCACACACACAGGGATGGAAGGGAAAGTGTCAGCGTCATTAGATTTCATCATCTAGCTTTTAATTACTTGGGAAATAAAAGCAAATAAATAGTAGACGCACATCTTGATAGGAATGGTTGGACTCGATGATCTGGTGGGTCTCTTCCGACCTGGTGATTCTGTGGTCTCTTTCGTAGCCATTGTTCTGCTAACACGCATAGGTGAGTTTTAATCTGCAGCATCTCCTTAATGAAAGTCTTTTTCATTATTTGCAAGACCTTGTCAAGCCCCTGATAGCACAATAAAAGGTCAGCGTTAACTTATCAGCTGCACTCAAACTCTAAAAGCATTATAGAGATGACAGAGTCAGGCATTCCAAGCCTCCCTCCAATCTTCATCCATCTGCGTGAGCAGGATGAGTGTCTCTAATTAATTGATCGGATATTCCGTGCTTGCTTGGGGAGACCGAGCCTCCTGCCTCTCTCAGCACAAACACAGATATTGGGAAGCTGTGAAATACCTTGAATTCTTCCTGGTGTTCCCTGTGGAGCTCCTGGTGCTGCTCGGGAGGCCGAGTAGTTCAAACTCAGCCTCATCTGTCCAGTGTCCCTGTGGGATTATTCTCCTTTTAGAGGAAGGTGACTAAGACCCGAACAGTTCTGGCTGGATTCTCTTATTAAACCACATCTTTGCTTAGGGAACTTCTTTTCCTGCTAATAACTTTCTGCATCTTCTCATTATTGATATTAATTTTAGCTTCTTGGCTTTAACGAGGTTGCGTCTGTCGATGCGGAGAGGGACTGGCAGCTGAATACCTGCTGGAATTAATGAAATTGTGGCTGACGCTTGGATTTTCTTTCCCTTGGCTTACCAGGATTCTCTGTTATCGATTTGTGACTCCGTCCGCATTTAACTAAGTAGATTTTGGGCAGATTTCATGTGATTTTAATCGGCAGTGATTCAGATGTGTTTTCATTTTAGAAATCGGTTGGGAAGCAAGTGGAGGGTTTGAAAATTCAAATTCTGATATGAACTTTAGAATATTAACAGAAAGGGCTGGTTCGAGGGGAAGGCAGGAGCCAAACCACTCAGAGCGATTCTTTAATCATTCCATAGGTTCATTAGTAGTTCATTAATTGTTGGAGCAACTGGGACACAAGCTTTGGGTGGGTAACGAGGTGATTTTGAGTTCGAGGCTGTACGACCACTGTGTCTAAACTGGGGATCCCTAAACTGATGGTAACTTCTCTTGCTTTGGAAGACTGAACATGCTTTTCTAGTCAGCACGAGGATTGTGAATGGGAAGAGGACGAAAAGGCTTCCACTGGGGTTTTTACTGAGTCGTTGATGCGTCCTGAGGGTTTGTTTGACTCGGTGTTTAATTCTGAGCTGGAGAAAGCAGCCAGGTTGGTGGTTCAGGAGGCTCTACCCTCTGCTGGCTCACAGGAGGGACAGAGAATCATAGAATCATAGAACAACCAGGTTGGAAGAGACCCATCGGATCATCGAGTCCAACCATTCCTATCAAACACTAACCCATGTCCCTCAGCACCTCATCCACCCGTCCCTTAAACACCTCCAGGGAAGGGGAATCAACCACCTCCCTGGGCAGCCTGTTCCAATGCCAAATGACCCTTTCTGTGAAAAACTTCCTCGTAATCTTCAGCCTAAATCTCTCCTGGTGGAGCTTGAGGCCATTCCCTCTTGTCCTGTCCCCTGTCCCTTGGGAGAAGAGCCCAGCTCCCTCCTCTCTACAACCTCCTTTCAGGTAGTTGTAGAGAGTAATGAGGTCTCCTCTCAGCCTCCTCTTCTCCAGGATAAACCCCCCCAGCTCTCTCAGCCGCTCCTCAAAGGGCCTGTTCTCCAGCCCCTTCACCAGCTTCGTTGCTCTTCTCTGGACTCTCTCCAGAGCCTCAACATCCTTCTTGTGGTGAGGGGCCCACAACTGAACACAGGATTCAAGGAGCAGCCTCGCCAGTGCCGAGTACAGAGGGAGAATCACCTCCCTGGCCCTGCTGGTCACACCATTTCTGATCCAAGCCAGGATGCCATTGGCCTTCTTGGCCACCTGGGCACACTGCTGGCTCATGGTCAGTTGCTGTCGACCAACCCCCCCAGTTCCCTCTCCTCCTGGCAGTTTTCCAGCCAGACTTCTCCCAGTCTGTAGTTCTGCATAGGGTTGTTGTGCCCCAAGTGCAGGACTCAGCATTTGACCGTGTTAAACCTCAGAGCAGGTGGCTTCACTCTCACTGCTCCATCTGAGTGAGGAGAAAAGTCCAATCCTGAGCATTCCGGGGGCGCTGGGTCCCTACTGAGGCCAGAACCAGCTGCACCAGCACCTTTCTGTTGAGTTAGAGCTGAGCTGGCAGCTCATTCCTCGTGAGAGAGCAGCAGTAGCGATGCTGTAGGGTCGAGGACGCCAAATCAGTCCTGGGCAGGCTCAAAACTCCACCTCATATTCTGTCCCGTGGCCGCTCCTGCCCCTGGTTCCCCCAGGAGAAACCCTTCCTGAGGAATTTCAGCCCTTTTCCAACTGGGAAACTTTGATTTGAACAACAGGATTTACCTCTAGTGTAACCTCCAAAACTTGTGGTTAATCCTCTGAAGAGAATTTAATTTGCAATTAGGCTTTAATAAGACGTTTCTGATTTTAATCCGCTGCTTATTCACCCCAAGCGTCCTGAGGAGAGAGCTGCTCTGAGGGGAAAGGCTGAAGTTCAGAAGAAAGCTTCGTGGGGAAACAGCAAACCAGCAGAAGAGCAGTTATCGTGAGATCTTGCTTCCTGTAGCCATGAGATATCGTAGGGGTTTTTTATCAAAAGGAGACTCCGCCCTTTTATTATGATTAAGGGAATCGAGTAAGTGTTTAAAAAGAACAACTCGAAAGCAACAGTCGGGGTGGATTTTGGTTGACTCTGTTCCAGCGTCGGGTTTGCTGTTTGATGACGCTTGAGCTGGGTCGAAGTCTGTAATTTGAGTTTATTTGGAAGAATTTCGAGAAGCTGAAGTGTTGAGTTTTCCTAAATGCTCCCTTTGATTCCCATCTGCACGGTTTGGACGCTTGGAAGGTCTGTTGGAGAACGGGATACGCTTGAAGGGATAAGGTCCTCTCTTTTTTTTTTTTTTGTTTTTAATGTATAACTTGACTTTCTCGCTGTAAACACAGCTGAGCATCCAGCGGCCCTGAACCCGGCATGGAGGGAAAAACTTAGCTGGTTCATGGTTGGACTCGATGATCCGGTGGGTCTCTTCCAACCTGGTTGTTCTGTGATTCATGGGAATGGGTTCCCACCAAAGCCAAAGCCTGGAGAACACTCCAGTGCCAGCGAATCAGTCGTGTGAAATCAGAGAATTGGAGAATAGTTGCAAGGATGAGTCCTACTCAGGGCTGTTCTCCACCACATCATCCCTTATCCTGTACTGAACTTGGGAATTTCTCCCATCCAGGTGTAGGACTTGGCTCTCAGCCTCGTTGAACCTCATGAACCTGCTATTTCTGGCATTTCTGCTGTGTTTCCAAGGTTGAGTGTGTCCTGTTGCCATCAACCAGGCTACGATCGTTCCATTTTCCTCAGTTCTCAATGAACTTAAGAGTGTAATTGCTTGCAAATTCCTAATTACTACTCGAAAGCTAACAACTCCTTCCCTGAATGCTGCAGAGATGCTGCTGCCTCATCAATTGCTCTTGGTAGAATTCATTGGTTTTACCATCTCTTCTGATCCTGCCTTTATTTGAGGAACGTTCAGACAGCAGAAATATTTGATTTTTAACAATTAAGTTGGATTTTAAGTTAAAATCTTCATTTTCTCTTTAAGTAGCTGAAGAGCCGTGTTGGTGGAGGGAAGATTACAGATTCAGTTAGGACCTGTCGGTTGGGAAATGCTCCTTCCGAGCGAGAGCACCGAGCAGAAAGGCGGAAGTTTAACAAGCAAAAGCTTTATCCTCACCGACAACTTTCTCGGGGAAAGAACTGGAATTCTTAGCCGTGTTTTCAGCTATCTTGGCCACACAACACGTAAATGGAAAAGCTGTGGAGTCGCCCGAGTTCTCGCGGTTCAAGAAATTAATATATCTGGTGAACACTGAGTAATTCATTCTCAGGCTTCATCGTCTCAGTCTGTACGGAGCGCGCGTCGCTTCTGATTGACTCCAACCCCAGGAGACGCGGCTGCAGCCCTCAGGAGGCTCGCCAACGTTTTAAGATTAATCTGAATTATTTCTGTTAAGAAAAAGGCTTTTAAAAGGTATTTTAACATCAAATCCCCCACCCCTTTCCTCAAACCTGATCCCCAAGCCCTGGTTGTGCAATATCCTTGATTCACCCCACGAGGTGGTTGTACAGGAAGAGGAGGAAGCGTTGGGTTTAGTCACCAGCGAAGTGCGTTTCCATTTTCAGCGCGGCAGGTCCCTTAGTGAGACTCGAAACTCCTGATTTACCTCAAACCACGACAGCAAAACCTGCAGGCTTTGTGCTGACCCTCTGCTTCCACCAACCTGAGCTGAATTTCCTCGCGATGCCCCTCGGAATGGCGTCAAGGTCTGGTGTTGGCATGTTCACAAAGGCTTTCTCTGCTTTTCGACGAGGGGTTCGGTGAACGAGCTCGCTCTGCGTCCTCCTGTTTGGACAAATGGTTGTGACCTGGGGCAGTGTCCAATGTGGATGAGGTTTAACGAGGCCAAATGGCGGGTCCTGCCCTTGGGGCACAACAACCCTGAGCAGCTCCAGACTAGGGGAAGTCTGGCTGGGAAGTGCCTGGAGGAGAAGGACCTGGGGGGGGTTGGTTGAACAGGAGCCAGCAGTGTGCCCAGGTGGCCAAGAAGGCCAATGGCATCTTGGCTTGGATCAGAAATGGTGTGACCAGCAGGGCCAGGGAGGTTCTTCTCCCTCTGGACTCGGCACTGGTGAGACTGCTTCTCGAATCCTGTGTTCAGTTGTGGGCCCCTCAGCACAAGAAGGATGTTGAGGCTCTGGAGCGAGACCAGAGAAGAGCAGTGAAGCTGGGGAAGGGGCTGGAGAAGAAGTCTGAGGGAGCTGGGGGTGTTTATCCTGGAGAAGAGGAGTCTGAGGGGAGACCTCATTGCTCTCTCCAACTCCCTGAGAGGAGGTTGTAGAGAGGAGGGAGCTGGGCTCTTCTCCCAAGTGACAGGGGACAGGATGAGGGGGAATGGCCTCAAGCTCCACCAGGGGAGGGTCAGGCTCAACATCAGGAAAACATTTTTCACAGAAAGGGTCATTGGGCACTGGAACAGGTAGGGGGTTGATTCACCTTCCCTGGAGGTGTTAAAGGGATGCGTGGACGAGGTGCTGAGGGACATGGGTTAGTGTTTGATAGGAATGGTTGGACTCGATGACCCGGTGGGTCTCTTCCAACCTGGTGATTCTATGATTCTACGATAAATGAAGCAGAGCCAGTGCCTGCAGAATGATGAGGCCAAGGGGTTGTTGAGGAGGGGCAGGAGCCCCCGAGCACCAGAAAAAGATGGTTTACATCATGTCTTGAGGTTGGTTTGTCCCAGGGGAGGCAAACCCAGGAGGCGCCCCCATCCCTGGGTGTTGCGGAGCTGGTTCTGTCCCAGAATCCCACACCTGCTGGAGTAGTTGCGGCGGCGTTTGGCAGGAATCCCGAGCGAGCCGTTTTTAACAACAAAAACATATGTAAGGGCCAGGCGCAAAAGCACAGCGAGTTCTGCTATTGTGCTTTTCGGGATCTGCGGCTCCGAGGTGGAAGGGGCTGTGACTCATTAGTGGTACCAGCGCCGAGCGTTTCTCCAATTTCACTTAGAGAGTGCAAGGTTGTAATTGCGAAAGGGAAGCTGAGGGGGGACACACCTCTCATGCTTTTTAGGTGGGAGCTTTTTGAACCGTTGAATGGGGGACACTGAATATCTGCAAAATCTTTGGGTTGAGGGGATTTATCTGCACTTCAGTTAAGAAAAAAACATCAGCCACGTGGAACTGATACATTGGATGAGCGGTTGGGGCTTTTGAGAGCTCCTGTTCTGTAGAGAGGAGTCGTTTCTAAGAGTCAGCCTGGAAGTTCTGGATGAGTTTGTTCCCTCAGATGAAGCATAAAGATTTTGGGAGCCTGCGGGAAAGCTGGGGAGGGGCTCTTGGTTAGGGAGTGCAGGGACAGGACAAGGGGGAGCAGTTTTGAGTTGAAAAAAGGGAGATTGAGATGAGATTTTGGGGAGAAATGTTTTGCTGTGAGGGTGAGGAGGCCCTGGAACAGGTTGCCCAGAGCAGGGGTGGCTGCTCCATCCCTGGAGGGGTTCAAGGGCAGGTTGGATGGGGCTCGGAGACCCTGATCCAGCAGGTGGTGGGACTGGATAGGCTGTGAGGTCTCTTTCAACCCAAACCATTCCATGATTCTCTGATATTTCTCTCCCTGGCGTCGCTGTGCTGGGAGCAGACCAGTCCCTTTTCTCTCTCTCTCCCGGTGCTGTCGTCTCCGCTCCACATCCCTTTCCCATCTCATCAGGGGACTCTGCAGACAAAGCCTCAAGTCCTCAGCTCTGCCTTAGCGCTAGTCCTTCCTCCCTCCTGCTGAAATTAGCAGCAAGCCTGGGATAGGAATAGTTGGACTCGATGATCCGGTGGGTCTCTTCCAACCTGGTTATTCTATGATTCCCGTCATGAGCACGGGTGGCACCAGCTCTTTCTTTGCTGGGAGTATCTTCACCCAACCGCAAGGCTTTTGTTCTCAAAAGGGCCACCAAGAACCCTCGTGTGAACATCCAGCTTCGGGGCTGCCGCCGCGATTTCCAGTGCTTTTCCCAACATCCACATTCTGGCCTCGCCAGGCAAAGGCTTTGGGATCCATCTGAATGAAAGCGAAGCAGCTTTGTTGATGTACACACTCCTGTACCTTAGCAACCAACCTGCATCTCATCCAAGAGCCGAACACCGAGTCTTTAAACAATTCCTTGCTGCCCATCTAGGAACGTTCTTGCCTTTCAGAGAGCAGGACCAGCCTGTCGACATCTAGTGAGGAACAACACACATTATAAAATACCATCTCCTCCACGGTGGGAGGAGAGAGGACTTACATAAGCTCGTTTCTTTGCCACTTTAATTGTAGTTTCTCGAGTCCTTGGGAGCTGGATTACTGGGAGCGGAGCCGTTGTGTGGTTGCAGGTTCAGCTCTATCGGCGTAAAACGATTTGGAGCACAGGTTGGAGTGGGAACATGACAGAATCGAACAAGATGTTGTATTAAAGAGCGATCGTGCTAATAAAAAGATGAGAAAGGTCACCGAAGAAAGATTAATCAAAAAATTATGGCTCTTAATGTCTTGAGATGGTGTAGTTCTCTAAAAGAAGTGACAATGGGAGTTAAGTCTTGCTTGCTTGCAGGTGTTTTTTTAGCCTGGAATGTGCAGGAACTGGGGGAAGCATCGTTCCGAAGGGTGTGGAGAGGAGGGTGATGGCCTCTTCTCCCAGGTGACAGGGGACAGGACAAGAGGGAATGGCCTCAAGCTCCACCAGGGGAGATTTAGGCTGGAGATTAGGAGGAAGTTTTTCACACAGAGTCATTGGGCATTGGAATAGGCTGCCCAGGGAGGTGGTTGATTCCCCTTCCCTGGAGGTGTTTAAGGCACGGGTGGATGAGGTCTTGAGGGACTTGGTTTAGTGTTTGATAGGAATGGTTGGACTCGATGATCCGATGGGTCTCTTCCAACCTGGTTGTTCTATGATTCTGTGAACTGGAGCGATACCCAACGTTTTACAGACTGTAAGGTTTATCTCCACGTTTTCAGGGTTCTTTCCTTGCTGTTTTAGTCCCTGCTTGTTTTATCTCCACGTTTTCGGAGTTCTTTCCTTGCTGGTTTTGGTGTGTTTTTCTCTTGAGTCCCTCCCCTTCCTGCAGAGCTGGAGCTGAGGCAGGGAACAAGGCCACTGAGCTGGTGCGAGGCTGCAGCGTCTGTTACCTGGAGAGTTAAAAGAGCAAATGTTTATTTAAACAATATCCTCGCTCAAAGTGACTTCCGTGTGGATCCCACCAGAACTACTCAATTTACTGCTAGAATTATGAGTGATCAGAGTAGCAGGTGACATAAGAAGCGTGTGGCTCCACGGGGTGGTTCTTTGTTGGGAATTTGAAAGCGATTGCTGACCATGAGGTTGCTTCATTTCCCACCCCCTTTATGCTCTCACCGAGACAGAAGGTTGCCATCCCCTCGCCGAATCATGGGTGGGATCTGCTTTCAGTGGTAACGAACGGCAATGGGATGAGGTTTAACGAGGTCAGATGGTGGCTCCTGTGCTTGGGGCACAACAACCCTGAGCAGCTCCAGACTAGGAGAAGTCTGGATGGAAAGTGCCTGGAGGAGAAGGACTTGGGGAGGTTGGTTGAAGAGGAGCCAGCAGTGGCCCAGGTGGCCAAGAAAGCCAATGGCATCTTGGCTTGGATCAGACACGGTGTGGCCAGCATGGCCAGGGAAGTTCTCCCTCTGGACTCGGCACTGGTGAGATCGCTCCTCAAATCCTGGGGTCAGTTGTGGGCCCCTCAGCACGAGAAGGATGTTGAGGCTCTGGAGCGAGTCCAGAGAAGAGCAACAAAGCTGGGGAAGGGGCTGGAGAAGAAGAGGAGCGTCTGAGAGAGCTGGGGGTGTTTATCCTGGAGAAGAGGAGGCTGAGGGGAGACCTCATTGCTCTCTGCAACTCTCTGAGAGGAGGTTGTGGAGAGGAGGGAGCTGGGCTCTTCTCCCAAGGGACAGGACGAGAGGGAATGGCCTCATGCTCCACCAGGGAAGGGTCAGGCTGGACATCAGGATGAAATTTTCCACAGAAAGGATCATTGGGCACTGGAACTGCCCAGGGAGGGGGTTGATTCCCCTTCTCTGGAGGTGTTTATGGGACAGGTGGACGAGGCACTGAGGGACATAGGTTAGTGATTGATGGGAATGGTTGGACTTGATCCAGTGGGTCTCTTCCAACCTGGTGATTCTGTGATTCTATGAACACCGGGGCAAGGTGAGGTAGTTAAAAGAGCTGAAATGAATAAACGAATCGTGCTTACCCTTCTTCCTCTTTCTCTTCCAGTTACAGCTGCAGAAAACCCAGTACCTGCAACTGGGACAGAGTCGTGGCCAGTACTATGGGGGGTCGCTGCCAAATGTGAACCAGATTGGGAACAGTGCCATGGATCTGCCCTTCCAGGTGAGTTTAATCCCACGTTTCTTTGGTTCTATTGATTAATACTGTGCCTGGCAGCTCTTTCTTTTCCTCGCAGGAGACCCTGAACCAGCTGCTGGTGCAGAACGCGGCACCAGGGCCTCAGATCAGCTTCTCTTAGAGACCTTTGCTCCTCTGGAACGGAGAGTAGTTGTGTTTTTCGGGGTGTGGATAAAACCCAGTGTCAGCTCCTGGCCCTGCTGTCCCCTACTGTCATGATTTTGTGTCTGGAGTTGAAGGAGATGAGGTGGTTTCTTTGTGGCTGAATAGTCTTGGGGGTTTGTTTTGGTACCGAATCTCACCAGAAGGTCCCGCGTGGAGGCTGCGGCCTCGGAGTCGAAGTGGGAGCAAAGAACGTGGGGGATATGGAGAAGGGGAAATAGAGCAAGCGCTGGGAGCTGGGGCTGTGGAAGAAGGTGCCTCGTGGGGCTGTGTATGTACTGTGAGAGCAACGTCTGGATTTGAGGAGAGGGGAAGGGTGAACAGGACACAAAGTGGTGTCAGAAGGGTCACTTACCCTTGGTCTGGCTGAAGAGGAGCTGTAGGGAGGTGCTGGTTCTTCTCCACCTGCCGTTGGGACTCCAGAGGTGCACACAGGTTCTTTGTGTGTCATGCAGATGTTTTCCTCTTAGTGTGTTTGGACAGAAGATGCTGCAGGATTAGGTGATGTATACGTTTGGGACACCCGATTTCCATCATTAGTTGATTTAGAGTGCTCAAAATTAACATTTCTGCATGAGTTTTTTTTTTTTTTTTTTGAGTGGTGACATTTCCATTCTACCTCACGAGGATGTGGTAAGAGTTAAATCTTGCGCTTTGTGGTTTTCTGGCGAAGCCTGACGTAATAAATACGGAGAAACATCGATGATGTCCTCGATGGATTCTGACGTACGTTCAGGGCAGCTGAGTTTGTGGAGGCGAAAAGCTCAAATCTTGTGCAAGAGGAGAAGCAAATGTCTGATCTTCTCTGCCTTTTAGGGAGGTTTGTGATGTTGTGAAGCCTTTGGTGTTGCTCTACAAGTGTCTCCTCTCTGCCTTTAGTTTCTTATTAAGGAGTAATAGTTAATTTACTCTTTCAAGAACAAAGTAATGGGTCCAAACGATGGGTAGGAGGCTTGTAGTTAATTTATTCTTTTAAGAACAAATTAACGGGTCCAGAAGATGGGTAGGTGAGGTGCTCAGGGATGGTTTAGTGGTGAACAGGGTCAGTCAGACTCAGTTATCTCCAAGATCTTTTCCATCCTATGATAACGTAATTATTCAAGCATCTCTGAGGAGAGTATGGAAAGAAATTATCCTATTGGGAGGCACTTTGCACCCACAAAACCCAAAGCTGATGCTGTTCCAGATACAAATGGTGACCAGAATAAACCAGTGTGTTTGTCCCGGCGATGAACGCTTTCCAGGTGTTGGGTTCTGAGGTGCTGTCTGGTTGTCTCTGCGGAGAGCGTCGGTGTCTGAGAATCTCGGTTCTTTGCATTTGCAGCACAACGGAGCTCTGGCAGAAGCCTTTGGAGCAGTTCCCGTCTCTTTGGTAAACAAGCATTTAGGTTTGTGCGAATACGTATTTGGGACCGGTGTCCGCTTTGCCCGGGTCGATACGTATTTCGGCACACGTGACTCTCACCGGTCTGCACAGTATTTATTTGATTCACCCTCCCGGCTCCGCGGGAGTCGGGGTCTGTCACATAAATACAGGGTTTGCCGTGCATCCCAGTTTGGAACATGCATAATGATTCCCGTCTGGACTCCCTGGACTTGCTGTGCTCGGTGCTGCAATGACTTTATGATGTACGAGGGGGTTTGTTTGGGGCAGGCGGTGGGTTATCTGGAACGGCCTTGGCCTGTCTTGAAGCCACCTCGGAGCATGCGCACTCAGCCTGCATGTTAAACCCCCTCGGGAAGGGCAGAATGACGACCCCAACGCTGCTTGGCACAGGGATGAAACCATCAGGAGGGGCCACTCCGCTCCTTCCCTCTCGTCCACCTCGCTTGGGTTTGTTTCTCGAGTCCATGTCTTGCCAAATCTTAAAGGGACACTGTTGCTTTCCAGCACTGAGCTTTTTCCTTCCTGTCTGTATTTTTAGCTCTTTTTTTTTTTTAAATGCCTCGTGGAGTCTGAGTTCTGATCTCAAACCCTTGAGTGGTTTTCAGGGAAGTGAAACATAGAACCATGGAATCACCAGGTTGGAAGAGACCCACCAGATCATCGAATCCAACCATTCCCACCAGTCTCTAAACCACATTCTATGATTCTATGAAACGGTTCTAAGTTCTTCATTTTGCAAATAAAACAGACGCTTCGATCCCTTCTTCTTGTTTATTTTCTCCCATCCCAGTTGTTTATATAGTGAGATATCACGTTTCCTACACAGATGAGAACTTGAACGAAGGTGTTTGGTCCAGGGTGGGTTTCACGGTCTGGTTGCTGATAGAAGCCAGACCCGTTGGAGGTGAGAGCAGTTTTTTCAGGTGTTTTCTATTCCTTTCTGATTTCCCGAAGGGAGTTAAGGATTCGCTTGGAATCTTTATTCTTGGAAAGACAAGAGAGCAGCATTTGCCTCAAATTCCTCACACTGTGAACTGTAGCTCTGTGCCGGTGCAGGGGCTGTTTCTAGTGCAGTCAAATCAGACTTTTTATGTTATTTATACCTCAAAAAGGAAAAACTTCTTAACTATTCTTGCATTCACCTCTTTTTCTCTCTGTGCTGATGTGCACCAGGGTGAGGGCTGCTCTCTGAGTCCTTTTTCAGAACCACTGGGGTAGGAAATCGCTTTCCCTGTTGATGTCCCCAACCGTGCGGGTGTTGGCTCGTGGTTTATATATATAGAATCATAGAATCATAGAACAACCAGGTTGGAAGAGACCCATCGGATCTTCTAGTCCAACCATTCCTATCAAACACTAAACCAAGTCCCTCAAGACCTCATCCACCCGTCCCTTAAACACCTCCAGGGAAGGTGAATCAACCCCCTCCCTGGGCAGCCTATTCCAATGCCCAATGACCCTCTGTGTGAAAAACTTCCTCCTAATCTCCAGCCTAAATCTCCCCTGGTGGAGCTTGAGGCCATTCCCTCTTGTCCTGTCCCCTGTCCCTTGGGAGAAGAACCCAGCTCCCTCCTCTCTACAACCTCCTTTCAGGTAGTTGTAGAGAGCAATGAGATCTCCTCTCAGCTTCATCTCACAGAAAGAAGTTAAACAGAATCAAAACACCATCATCTCCGTGACTGAGAGTAAAAAAGTGGCTGCGCTCTGTGCTGTCTCGTGTTGATTTAAGCGACGTTCTCCTGCGTAGAAAATGTTGGCCCTGAGAGGAGAAAATAATAAATAAATCCCAGCCGCTTGGCATCCCTTTGTTCGCTCAGGCTGTGTGTGCAGCAAGGGAGAGGAGACAAGGATTGACTAAACCACAGAGTTGAAAGTAGCAGGAAGACTCTTCAAAAAGTTATTACGAACAAGATGTTTGAAAATTAAAAAAAAACCAACTTTTTAGCAGTGACGATTTCAGCAGCCAGAGCCTGGACACTGGGAGATGCAGATGGCGTGGAGGCCAGATGGTTCCCCGGCTTGGCAACCAGGACAGCTCCGTTGCCACGTGCAGCACCTGAACAGAGGAGGAAATTTTGGGTTTCCAAACAGATGGTGTTGAGGGACTCGGCAAAGCTGTTCGCGTTGGCAAGGAGGGGAAGACTGGAGTTTTTTTGGTTTTTTGGGGTTTTTTTATCCCCCCGGTGGCCCGTAAATTGCTGCGAGGCCTGAGTAGAGGCTGACCCTTCGGCACTTCCTTTCCCTCCCCACAGGTAGAGCCTGTGAAGGGGCTTTGGAAATGTAGATGTTTTCCTTTTAAGCCTGAAAATTCCTGTTCCCTGTCCTTCCTTTGCCATCCTCCTTCTCTGGAGTCACTCGCTGCCGAGCGAACTCTCTCAATACATCGGTGCTGATAAGATTCAAGGTGGGATCAACCCCCCCAGCTTGGCCCGAACGAAATGAAAATCACTTGAAACAACTTTTCCCAGGCAGAGGAGGAAGGAAACGGCTTTTCTTTTTCTTTTCGTCCTGTCAGTGTCCCCTTAAAGTAATTCTGCTGCGAGGAGGGCTGGAAAGGGAGTGTTGGGAGAAGGTGAATCCTGGTGAACTTTGGCCTCACCACACGTCTTCTTCCCACATTTCCTGCCCTGGGAGGTGAAGCTCTGGATGTCAGCATGTTCCTCCTGGATGCATGCTGCATGCTGGGCCGAGGGAACGCCAGCAGCCCCTCGTCCGCAGGCTCCGGTGGCCGTTTTGAGACGCTGAGGTCGGAGAGCAGTGCTGAGGCCTGGTGGGGCAGGTCCAGCCTGGGCTGCCTCCGCTTGTCGCTCGTCTCTGGAAGAGAGAGAGAGCCTTGCTCATGGCTTCCCATGGCTGTAGGGAACGTGGCGGTGGAGGAAAATGGATGCCGTTCCACTCGTCTGTCTCTCTTTTTGAGTTTTATTCCTTAGAATAACAACGGAGGTGACCAGGTCTGGGCGCGCAGACCTTTCTCTCGTAACCTCCTCTGTCTCTCTCAGACTCCTTTCCAGTCGTCAGGCCTGGACACGAGCAGAACCACTCGACACCATGGGCTGGTGGACAGAGTCTATCGGGACCGGAACCGCCTGGGCTCCCCGCATCGCCGCCCTCTCTCTGTGGATAAACACGGAAGACAAATATCCTTTGGTTTACGCCCTGGCAGTGAGCACCTGCCTTTCCAGCCCATATCGCGGCTTTGCAGCTCCCTTCTTCCTCCCCTCCCCGTGTGACTCGTGCCATCGGCTCCTGGAGCTGCCATCTAGCCTATAAATACCTGCGATTCTGTAAAGTAAGCATTTACCTTTCTGTTTCCTCCGCTCCGACGGGGATCACGGCGTGTGTGGAGCTGCGAGGGATCGCGCTCCTGTGATGGGAAAGGCGAGGCAGCCTCGGGGAGGCCGGATTTCCCTTCGGAGCGGAAGAAATCCAAACCAAAACGCTCCTTCGCAGCGCACTGCGCCTTTTATTACAGGTTGATTCACCAGCTTAGCGTTTTCTGAGCTCTGTTTCTTCTTGCTCTTTGTGAAGAGGAATTAGCTTCGTGTTTGTGACCAGCTCACCATGTGGAGCAGCCGGGGAGGGTGAGGAGAGAGCTCCTCAGGGAGGAGATAGATGCTCCGAGAGGGAAAAGGAGGGTGGGTGCCCTCTTCAGACATTCCAACCATCCAGATAATATCTTTAGTGTCCATTTAAAGGCAACCTGGGAAGCCCACTCGCCTTTCTGGTGTGAGCAGCCTGGTTCTGATGGGGGAATCCGCGTTATTCCATAGGAGATGATTTCCAGTAGGCTCCTACTTAAGTGAGAAAGCGGCGTTCTTGCCCTTAACTGACGGAACCACGTGGACAGCTGTCCCTACGGCACCGTGTACCTGTCACCTCCGTCCGACACCAGCTGGAGAAGGTCAGTAGCCACATCGTAGACTCTTGTGAGGGCTTGGAGTGTGTTCTCTGGTACCGCCTCACGTGCAAAGGCCTTTACTGGTCCCCATGCAGTCGCTCACTGGGCTTGCTGGCCCTCCCTGGGTTTAGGAATTGATATTTTTTTTCTCCCTGTTATTCTTTAGACGATTCAATTTTAAACTAAAGGTGTGTGTGTCAGCTAACGTGATCTTTCTAAAGGTAAATCTTAGCAGGTCTTCCAAGCGTACCTGAGAATCCTAGAATCACCAGGTTGGAAGAGACCCACCGGATCATCGAGTCCAACCATTCCCATCAAGCACTAACCCATGTCCCTCAGCACCTCGTCCACCCGTCCCTTAAACCCCTCCAGGGAAGGGGACTCAAGCCCCTCCCTGGGCAGCCTCTGACAGTGCCCAGTGACCCTTTCCATGAAGAATTTTTTCCTAATGTCCATCCTGACCCTCCCCTGGTAGAGCTTCCTTCTCGTCCTGTCCCCTGGCAGAAGAGTCCAGCTCCCTCCTCTCCACAACCTCCTCTCAGGGAGTTGGAGAGAGCAATGAGGTCTCCCCTCAGCCTCCTCTTCTCCAGGATAAACCCCCCCAGCTCTCTCAACCGCTCCTCTTCTTCTCCAGCCCCTTCCCCAGCTTCGTTGCTCTTCTCTGGACTCACTCCAGAGCCTCAACATCCTTCTTGTGCTGAGAGACCCAGACCTGACCCCAGGATTGTTGGGTCGTAGAGGATAGGGCAGTGTGAGCGTTGGAGTGGAAAGGAGCTCCGAGCTGCCTGTTCCGAACCCTCACTGAGGTGCTTCGGTGGTTCCTGTTTCCCAAGCAAAAAACAGCTCTTTATGAGATGTGCTGACCACGGAGACTCCCCTCTCCACCTCATATCTGCATCCCAGACCAGTCCTTTTCCCTCCTTATGGGACGGGGATGCTCTCCGTCCAACAACCACCATGGGTTGTGGTTCAACAATCAACAATGGGTTGTGACCCATGTGAGTGTCAGCAGCTTTCAGCTTAAGACTTGCATGATTTGATCATGCGTAATCTTAACAAAACATGAAATTTATTTTCTAGCGACGGCAACTGGTTTATCCCCTATTCCTCTCAATCCCATTATTCAAACAATCGCTCTTCAAGCTTGAGCTGCTTTGGTCTGGAATTGATTGTTTCACGAGGAAATTGAGCCTGGGATGTGGCCCATATAGATTTGGGGTTTTTAATGCGAGCTGGATGGGTTTGGATACATTGATCTGAGATGAAGTTCCAGTTTATTTGGAGGAACTGACCGTAAAAGTGTGGATTTTTGCCTTCCTTTCAGGACAAATTCCGATTCTGCCTTGCACCAGAGCACTATGACCCCAGCTCAGCAAGAGTCCTTCTCGGGAGGCTCCCAGGACATGCAGCAGAAAAGAGGTAAACCGAAATCTGACAGTAAAATGTATTCGTAACGTTTAAAGTGTTATATTTTGGTGACGCACACGCGTATTGGTGCTCATCCACCCCAAAATCCAGATGTGTGAAGCTCTTCTGATATTCAGTTGCGCAGGAATTGGATAAGGGACCACGATTATGCGTCTGGGTATCGAAATCCAGGAAAAAAAAATATACAAAGCAGATGGGATGTTCCCTCGAGCCCTGAATTCTGTTATTCTGAAACCCTGAGGGGTGTCACCTGGGCTTGGGGGATGCTGGTGAGGCTGTTGATTAAACAACCAACCAGGTTGAAAGAGACCCATCGGATCAACGAGTCCAACCATTCCTATCAAACACTAAACCACGGTTCTGGAGGTTTGGGATTGCAAGTAGCTTGTAGACCAGTGTGGAGATCACGAGGATGTCGAAGCAGCCAGAGTTCATCTTGTTTTCGTTGACAGGATTGAGGTCACTGGTGTGAACACACCCTCGGAGGCAGCACACGATGCTGTTTCCGAGGCCTCCAGCACCAGCAATCCTGGTGCCCTCTGCTGGCCCCTGGTCCTGCTCTCTGCTCGAGAAACGCACTGGAAGCTCTTAAATCCCTGCAGAGAAACTTAATCCTTAAACAACCACCCAGAGAGAGGCAGAAACCAATACGCAGATGTGTGTGTGCTCTGTGCTGCAGCTCTTCCGTATCCTTGTAGAGCTGTAGAACATTGAGTAGTTATCATTTTGCGGAAGCACAGAAGGATTTGGGTTGGAAGGGATCTTAAAGCTCATCCGTTTCCACTCGTGCCCTGGGCAGGGACACCTCCCACTGGCTCAGGGGCTCCAATCCCCATCCAACCTGCCCTAGAACCCCTACAGGGATGGAGCAGCCACATCTTCCCTCTTCCAGGGTCTCACCGCTCGCACAGTGAAGAAATTTCATATTGTTTCTAGTCTACATCTTCCCCTCTCCGATTTATCCCTGTTGCTCCTCATCCTATCGCCACGAACCTTCTTAAACGGCCCCTCCTCACCATTCCTTGTGTTCTCGTCGTTTTAGTTTTATTGCTGACTGTCCCTGGCATGGAGGAAACCACCTCGGAGGCCGACAAGACCCTCTCTAAGCAAGGATGGGACACTAAAAAGGTAGGAAACTCAAATTTCCAAGTGTGGGGCTTTTATTTTCGAAGCGTATCCAGGTAAATTCACGCTCTAAGTATTGTGAAACAAAGATTAGAGACGCGATGCTGTATTTAACACCAAATCACTAACGATTAGGTTAGAGGGTACTTTACGTGTGAGTGTGTTTGTTTGATTGTATCGGGAAGAACTCTTTAAATTTGAGACTCGTTGGACCAATAAAGCACAAGAGGTGACAGTCATGAGAGCTTCACAGAGCTTTTGTGTGGAAGAGCAGCTTTTCTGTAGAAATACATTCAATTAAACAAAACTTTCTGATTGAAACCTATGAAATAACCTCTAGCAGTGTCTTTGTCTTAAAAAAAAAAAATTTCTTCTATTTTAGACTGGGTCATCGAGACCTAAATCGTGTGAAGTTCCAGGAATCAAGTAAGTGTTGAGCAATGTTTTTTTCTTTTTTTTTTTTTTTGGTTCAAAAGCATTGAAATCTTTAAGGATGTTGCGTACTGTGTGTCCTCTTGCTCTGGAGTTTCTGAAAAGCCTGGAGATGATCTAATGCCGTGATAGATCCGAGCCAGGCCAGAGCCTCTAGGAGTAGCTGCTACAGCTTCCGTTGTTTTATCGGGAACACGATAGTTCTGCATACGGCACCTTCCTTTTTATAAAAAGGTTTTATGCCGATGTGGCCAGGCTGAAGTTTAACTTGAGCTGCGTTTCCTTTCTCTCTCTCCCGCATTTAGCATCTTCCCATCAGCTGACCAGGAAAACACTACGACCCTGATTCCTGCCACGCACAACACGGGCGGCTCCCTGCCTGACCTGACCAACATCCACTTCCCTTCCCCTCTCCCCACGCCGCTGGATCCCGAGGAATCCACATTCCCAGCCCTGAGTAGCTCCAACAGCACCGGAAATCTTGCTGCCAACCTGACTCACTTGGGCATCAGCACTGCCAGTCAGGGTAAGATGGTCGCTCCGAGGTGGTTCAGGTTGTCTCTCCTGGGAGCTCATCGCGCATCTGGGGTTGTTTAGCCTGGAGAAGAGGAGGCTGAGAGGAGATCCCGTTGCTCTCTCCAACTACCTGAAAGGAGGTTGTAAAGAGGAGGGAGCTGGGCTCTTCTCCCAAGGGACAGGACGAGAGGGAATGGCCTCAAGCTCCACCAGGGGAGATTTAGGCTAGAGATTAGGAGGAAGTTTTTCACAGAAAGGGTCATTGGGTGTTGGAACAGACTGCCCAGGGAGGTGGTTGATTTGCCTTCCCTGGAGGTGTTTAAGGGACGGGTAGATGAGGTCCTGAGGGACATTGGGTTAGTGTTGGATAGGAATGGTTGGACTCGATGATCCGATGGGTCTCTTCCAACCTGGTGATTCTATGATTCTATGATCTCTGTGAATTGATCCTACCCTCCCTCCTTGAGACCCTCTCCCCAGCTTTCCTGCAGCTCCTTTCCCTGCTAGAAGCTGCTCTGAGGTCTCCCCGGAGCCTTCTCTTCTCCAGCCTGAACCACCCCACGTCCCTCAACCGCTCAGCAACATCCTTGAACAACTCTCCATGTCTCAAAAGAGCCTGTTTGGTGCTCCAGAGCTGAACTGTCAGGCACATAGAGCTCGGCGACTCCGTGGAAAGAGCTGGTGTGTGTGTGAAAGGAAACAAACACCTTCTGTGCCTTCAGGCTGGACTGGGCTGCTAATTTTTTCGCCCTAATTAGCCAAGCAAACGATATCAGACCAAACCGATAAGTGTCTCATAGATCAGGAAATGTTTTCAAAGCAATCAAGGACATAACAATTTAAGAAGAGACGCGCAGGGAGGATTTTCCTGCCTCTCTTTGGAGACTATCCCGTAGTTTAATCATTGGCACAGTCAGTGTTTGGTGCTATTTCGACTGATTTTTCCAAACCTTCCTTGCTTCTCCTGACTCTTGAGCAGGAAAGATGAAGGCTTCACGCTCTGCTCACTGTCCAGGCCTGAGAAGGTGGGGAACAAAGAGCTGCCAGTAGCTCATGGCTGCCCCTTTGGGTTTTGGGGTTCGCTGACACGTTCCCTGAGACGACATCGATGGTTCGAACACTGCAGGGGAAGCCAGGCAGGATCTGCGCCGTTTGAGCCAGTTTGCCTGCTGGCTCCGTGGCAGCCTGGGCTTCCTGGCTCCCTGGCAGGCGGCCTGGAAGCCTTGAACATTTGCCAAGTGCTTAGGAGCTCTCAGGCTCTTGCGAATTCCTCCTCGCTGGCAGCGCTGGGAGAACAGCTTACAAGCTACATTGTCCTGAAATCACTTCCCAGGGTGTCTCGGTTCCTCTCGGGTGAGGCAGATGAGAGGGGAGGCTTCAAAACCTCCAGATTTTTGTCTTGAATTTGGTTAAAATTACACTGCTTTATTTTTTTTTCTTCTCCATACGCCCTGCTCGGTTGTGGCTCTCGAGAGGGTGAAGTGTTTCTCCTGCCTTCACGTGCGCTGATGTGCCAACAAAAACTTCCTGCGCAACCAGTTTGTCTTCTGCATTTTCCGCAAAATAGGTGTTTGCTTTTAGGATATCGCAAGTGCCCTCTGGTCAGTCTTGTTCTACAATGTCCTCATTGCTCTCTCCAACTCCCTGAGGGGAGGTTGTGGAGAGGAGGGAGCTGGGCTCTTCTCCCAAGGGACAGGACAAGAGGGAATGGCCTCAGGCTCCACCAGGGGAGGGTCAGGATGGACATCAGGAAAAAATTTTTCGCAGAAAGGGTGATTGGGCAGTGTCAGAGTGACTCAACCCCCTCCCTGGGCCTCTGCCAGTGCCTAACGACCCTTTCCATGAAGAATTTTTTCCTAATGTCCAGCCTGACCCTTCTCTGGTGGAGCTTGAGGCTATTCCCTCTTGTTCTGTCCACCCTGACCAGCCAGGACTGGGTTTGCCCCAAGATATACCTTTATCTTCCTCTCATCCCAATGCTCTTCAGCCTGACACAATTAATCGCAAACTAGCTAATGAGCTCCAACCTGATTGGCCGAGGCGCGTTCAACACTTTGCATTAAGCAGTTGTCTCCTTATGCCATTCGTTTGTCATCGTTTATGGTAATTACCTCCTACGAGCCCCGAGGAACCGTTCATAGAATCATAGAACAACCAGCTTGGAAGAGACCCATCGGATCATCGAGTCCAACCATTCCTATCAAACACTAAACCATGTCCCTCAGGACCTCATCTATCTGTCTCTTAAACACCTCTAGGGAAGGGGAATCAACCTCCTCCCTGGGCAGCCTATTCCAATGCCCAATGACCCTCTGTGGGAAAAACTTCCTCCTAATCTCCAGCCTAAATCTCCGCTGGTGGAGCTTGAGGCCATTCCCTCTTGTCCTGTCCCCTGTCACTTGGGAGAAGAGCCCAGCTCCCTCCTCTCCACAACCTCCTTTCAGGTAGTTGGAGAGAGTAATGAGGTCTCCTCTCAGCCTCCTCTTCTCTAGGCTAAACCCCCCCAGCTCTCTCAGCCGCTCCTCATAGGGCCTGTTCTCCAGCCCCTTCACCAGCTTCGTTGCTTTGTTCCCATTGCAGCTGGTTTCTTCCTTCCTGCAGGGATGACAACGACGCCAGCCCCATCGCAGCCGCACCGCCAGCCGGCCGTCAGCCCCCTCTCGCTCAGCGCCGAGTCCCGGCGGCCACCGTCGCAGCAGATGTCTCCTACGCTTTCCCCGTTGTCACCGATCACTCAGGTAGGAACCATGGATTTGGGCATTGGAATAGGCTGCCCAGGGAGGTGGTTGATTCACCTTCCCCGGAGGGGTTTAAGGCACAGGTAGATGAGGTCCTGAGGGACATGGGTTAGTGTTTGATAGGAATGGTTGGACTTGATGATCCGATGGGTCTCTTCCAACCTGGTTGTTCTATGATTCTATGATTAATTCTTCTACCGAGGGGGACGCCACCTTTTTATTCTGTAAGAGGCACTGAGGGACATGGGTTAGAGATTGGTGGGAATGGTTGAACTCGATGAGCTAGTGGGTCTCTTTCAACCTGGTGATTCTCTGATTCTATGAATCTTCTTCTTTAAATGTGTTCATCAATTCAGAGCCATACGAAGACAGAGATTTGTAGAGGGGAGAGAATTGGCTTTGAATTTTCTGCAGCAGTAGTAAAAAACATCTACGGGAAGGCTTTTCCGTAATGGAATCGTCCCAAAGTTAGTTGTGCGATTGGAAAGATGGTTTTTTTAATTCATGAGAGAAACTCGGTGTGATTTTTAAATTGACTTCATGAGTGTGAGTTTGGGTTGTGAGTTCCTGACATTCAACATTCAGACAGAAAAATTTTTGAGTAAATAAGTCATCTTAGAGCGACCTTCTGGTACCTAAAGGAGCGACAAGAAAGCTGGGGAGGGGCTGTTCACATAAAAGGCCTGGAAACTAGACATAAGGAAGAATTTCTTCTCTGTGAGACTGATGAGGCCCTGGAACAGGTTGCCCAGAGCAGTGGTGGCTGCTCCATCCCTGGAGGGGCTCAAGGGCAGGTTGGATGGGGCTTGGAACCCCTGATCCAGCGGGAGATGTCCCTACCCATGGCAGAGGGGTTGAAACTGGATGATTTTAAAGTCCCTTCCAACCCAAACTGTTCTAAAATGAAGGGAAATCACTTGCCAATGTTGATTTTGCTGCTTCTTTTTCAGGCCGTGGCTATGGATGCGTTGTCTCTGGAGCAACAGCTTCCCCCGTATCCGTTTTTCACCCAGACGACATCCCAGCAGCAGCAGCCGCAGACGCAGGTGGCCAGCACGCTGCCCCAGAACGCTGCTCCCTTGATGCAGACGTCTGGGCTGCAGCGCGGCACGCAGCTCCCCCCGCTCTCCGTCACGGTACCTTCCACCATCCCGCAGTCCCCGCCGGGCAGCCAGAGCCAGCCCTCCATGGGAATCGACATCAACTCGGTAAGCTGGGGGAACTGGGAATGCTGAAGCCAGCTCTCCTTGGAGAACCTGGCAGCTAACAGGGGAGCTCGGGAGTTCCAGCCCCACAGTCAGGCTTTTAGAATCATAGAATAACCAGTTGGAAGAGACCCACCGGATCATCCCGTCCAACCATTCCCATCATCACTAACCCATGTCCCTCAGCACTTCGTCCACCCGTCCCTTAAACCCCTCAACCGCCTCCCTGGGCAGCCTCTACCACTGCCCAATCACCCTTTCCATGAAATATTTTGTCCTAATGTCCATCCTGACCCTCTCCTGGTGGAGCTTGAGGCCATTCCCTCTCGTCCTGTCCCTTGGGAGAAGAGCCCAGCTCCCTCCTCTCCACAACCTCCTTTCAGGTAGTTGCAGAGAGCAATGAGGTCTCCCCTCAGCCTCCTCTTCTCCAGGTAGAGTCTGACGCAGGCTCTGAACAGTCTTGATCGAATCCACGTTTAAATATTTGATAGAGGAAGATTTGTTTTCAGTCTGCACTTAGGGTCGCTGTGGTTCTATCAAACGGTGTCTCTTCCCACTCCGTGTTTGATTAGAGCAGCTTAAATCTCTCAGCGTTTGTTTCATACTTGGCTTCAAGACCATTTTCAGGCTGTTAAGTCCAACACCCCCAACATGTTGTGTGTTAGCGGTTGTGCTGTAGACTGGAGGGATCACCAGAACTTTGATAAAGAAACCTGCTAACAGGCATTTTTGAAAAGCTGGAGAGAAGTCAGCATTTCTTCTACTTTTGATAGTCAGAAACCTTTCATTTTAAGGCATTTTGGAGCGGAGTTTGTGGCTGGTGTGTACGTCCAGCAGCGATTTACCCAGAGAATCCTTTCTTTGCTTGTTTTAACACTGTCCGATAGGAAATGTCGTGTCTCCCTGCGTATGAAAATCCAAACTGCAGAGCAGGCGCAGGGTTACTGACCAGGGGAGATTCCCGGCTTCTTCCCTGGATCTGGATTGTCTGACCTGTTGTAGTGACAGCACTTGGCTGGAGAAGGACAAGAAATCCTTATCTTTTGATCTCCCGTTTGATCAGGGATTTCTTTTCTGCATGAGGTTTGTGCTGAGCGCTTCTCGAGAGGAGCCGCTTCCCCTTCAGGGTTGGAAAGGGAGGAGAAGGGACCAGTCTGGCAGTGGAGAAGGATACGACCCACTCCCACAGTGTCCCAGCGTTTGGATTTTAATGCTCAACATTCCAGTCTAGATGATTCTGGTTTCGCTCCTTGCTTTCCGTGTTGCTTTCCTCATCCTAAACTTCTTCCTGCCCTTAACTTCTGGGCCTTGTGCTGATCTTTGAAGCAGCTGAAATAACTCGTAAATAAACCAGCTCTAAATTCGAGCCGTTTGAGCCTTTTTAGGGCCTCATTGGCAGCGTTTATGCCATTTTTGTTAAGTCACATTGAAATTCATGTCACTGTGGGTTGGGGCTCAGCTTCCAGTGCGCGAGTAGCAACACGGAGCGAAAAGGGTTAAGGCCTTTTTGCTTCAGAAATACAGAATCGGGTGTCAGAGAGCATCAGCGTCCCCAACACCACAAAGCTTTCCGATTAAATCTCTCCTTTCCCAACCTCTGCATGGCAGCTTTTCCTCAATCCGTTAATTTCTGGAGGGAGGATAACGAGAGCAGCCATGCTACTGATGTTAATTAGCGCAACGGTCTATTAAGTGCCATTAAGATTATTAACTTGTTCAAATCCAGTATTGGATTTACGATGGGAAAAAAAGGTAAATCTTTGGAAATGCTCTCAGGATGACTGAGAACGATGTAAACATGACGATTATAAACCTGCTGAACGTGGTGTGACTCCTCGGACGAGGCTGGTTGTGTCCTGGGCTCAGGGCTCGGGGAAGGGTCACAGTTTGTGTGGCTTCGCTCTCCACCTCTTGCCCAGGGCAGCACGAGGAGGATTCTCAGAGCAGCAGAAACGGGTTTGGGACGAGTTATGGGAGTTTTGAAGGTACTTACAGGAGTTTTGAGGCCCTCACAGGAGTTTTGAGGCCCTCACAGGAGTTTTGAGGCCCTCACAGGAGTTTTGAGGCCCTCACAGGAGTTTTGAGGCCCTCACAGGAGTTTTGAGGTATTTACAGGAATTTTGAGGTATTCCCAGCTTTCCAGACTCCACGGCCGGAGGGTTTTTTAACCGAACGCGAGCGAGAACCATGACAAAACCCTCCAGCAAGGCCCTCCCTCCAGCTGAGCCCACTCCACGCCGATTCCTACCTCTCCTTCCGCAGTAACCGCGTCGCCCCTGCGCAGCCGAGAGCTGCTGAAGACGACGGTATCTCCCAGCTCCCTCTGCGCACCAGAAGTTTGATGCTTTTCCAGCCTCTTCCATCACCCCCATGGTCTTTAATTCTGTGTTGTTCTGTAGGCTTCACTCCAGCAGTACCGCAGTAATGCTGGCTCCCCAGCCAACCAGTCTCCCACCTCTCCTGTCTCCAATCAAGGCTTCTCTCCTGGCAGCTCCCCTCAAGTAAGGGACTCTGTGCTTTCCACAGGCCTTGCTTCTCGTGTGTGTTTTTTTTTTTTTTTAGCTGCGTCTCTCCATCACTGACCCATTAGCTGTCTCACCGTAACCGTGTGCCTCATGCATTGCCCGTGTCTCATCCTGTCTGCGGTTCCATTCCCTCCCAGAGTTTTTCAGTCACGGGTGAATTGGCCATTTTTTTTTTTTATTGAGCCAAACTGCTCTTTCAAATGCTCTTCAAACCTCCGCGGGGGCGTGGGCACAATGTCCCTTCATAGAATCATAGAACAACCAGATTGGAAGAGACCCATTGGATCATTGAGTCCAACCGTTCCTATCAAACACTAACTTCTGGTTAGCCGGATCCTTTCGGAGCCGATGGACAAGGTTGGGAGGAGGGCAGGGGAGAGAGGAGGAAACCTGCAGCAGGATAACTCCTGTGGCACTAAATCTCACTTGTGGTGTGAAATTCACACCCGAGGTGTTTCCATCGGGCCCTTCCTTCACCTGGGAAAGTGCCCATGGAAAGAAAAGGTGCTTAAAATTAGGATTTTTTATCTGGTGGCTTGGCAGTAGCGGGTTAGCCGACACGCTGTGGTGCATGCTGGCTCTTTGCCTTCCCGTGTGTGTGGATCCTTGTGCCTCCACGTGTCCTGCAGGGCCTGGCGTGTGGGTGACCCCAAGTTGGGGATGTTTCATCCACCGGCGGCCCAGACAGTTCTGGGGGTGCCCACAACATGTGGCAGCCAAGGCCTTTCTCCCTGCAGCAATAACAGCTCCACTTGCCCGTCTCCTCAATCCCACCCGGAGAAAGGAGGTGGGGAAATCCTTCCGGAGCCTCACACCGGAGTCTGAAAATGCATTTTCTGTTTCGTCGTTTTAACGTTTTTTAAGGCTGTGAGGAGGATCCTCTCTAAATAAAGCGCTGCCCCTTCCCGGTTCCAAAGCAGAAGCTCCGTCTCTCGTTGCCATTAGCCAGAGACAGGTCACTGGTAAGCTCAGCGAGAGATCCGAGTGTCAGGACTGTCTGGATTTTCTTAACCCTTCGCTTAACTGCTTCTTAACTCCTCTCTCCTCTGCCTGTTCTGCTGTGTTCTGTGTGTGGCTCAAAGACGACAAGCTCCCTCCCTCCAGGCTCTCACGGAGAGCAGAGCCACTGCCAGGCCTGCTGCTCAGTCGCAGCTCCGAATCTTATTTGAGCAGCGCATCCAATTCTCTTTTTTTGCTTCTATTTTCTTCCCTCCTTGCCTTCTCAATAACTCTCTCTTGGCTTTGCCCATGGCCTCTGGGGCAGCCGAAGGGCTGGGGGTGCAGCAGGTGCATCCCCGTGTCTGTTTTTTTCCTGCTGAGCCTCTTTTATCCTCTAAACTCTTGCTTGGGTTCTGCTGTTTTCAAGCAAGACACCATAATTCCGTATAAAAATATTAATTGCTTTGGTATTGGCCTCTCCAGAAGCCCACACGGGTCTTTAGTTCTGCTAAATTGCAGACGAGGTGGCTCCCCTGCCTCTCTCCGTGAACCAAAGTGGCGAGTGAACAATTTGTGGTTATAGATACTCAGCGTGGAGAGAGAAGTGATGAGGGGAGGAAAAAAAAAAAAAAACAAACAATTTGGAAGCAAAATTGGGGTTGGTTGTGCTGCTGGGGGCAGCTCCCAAAGAGCCAGATGCCCCGAGCTGCAGAGGGGTCTGCTGGGAGCGAGGGCAGAGCGGTGCCGGGAGCCGTCCGAGCCTGTTCTGGAGCAGCCTGGCACCAGTTTGTTGGGTAGGTGTGACTGGGTTGTTGTCTTCCCCTGGCTCCTCTTTCTCTGATGGATTTTAGGGTAAACGCTTCTGCAGCCAATCACAGAATCACCAGGTTGGGAGAGACTCACCGGATCATCGAGTCCAACCGTTCCCATCGAACACTAACCCATGTCCCTCAGCACCTCGTCCACCCGCACCTTAAACCCCTCCAGGGAAGGGGACTCAACCCCCTCCCTGGGCAGTTCCAGTGCCCAGTGACCCTTTCCATGAAGAATTCTTTCCTAATGTCCATCCTGAGCCTCCCCTGGTGGATCTTGAGGCCATTCCCTTTTGTCCCATGCCCTGTCCCTTGGGAGAAGAACCCAGCACACACTCCAACAAAGAGACTTTTTTTGATTTTGATCACATCCAGTTTATTCGCCGCCAGTTCTTTCCCATCTTCGCCCACACCCACATCTCTTTGCTCTCGTGTTGCAGCCGTGTGTGTGTGCGTTCGCCGAAGGGCTCCCTGTCCCAACACGAGTCGAACAGCTCCGCTTGTCGTTCCCAGCTTGGTGGTGTTTGCATGGCTTCTCGTTGCCGGTGGCTCGTTTATTACCACTCCGCTCCTCCCCTCTAACCCCGGCACACTGTTCCAATTAGATAGAAATCTGCTTTTTCGATTAGAGTGGCTGTGGATGGGAGAAGACGGTATGTATTTTTAGATTAATAATTCAAGCCAGGGCGGTTTGCGGTTGGGGTTTTTCTCCTTTGCAGTCACCACATCATTAACCGGAGGAGATGCACTGTTGACAAAACAGACCTCGGCTGCTGCTTCTGGGAGGTGCTGTGAGCAAGATGTTTCTCGGAGTTGGCGATAAATTATTCTAGGATGCTGAAGTGTTGAAGTAATGACATTTCCAGTTGATTTCGTTCGCGAGTCCCAGCGCGCTCGGCTCTCCAAAGCCGCGTTCTCCAGAGCCGAGCAGTAAATAAGGGCTTGTACGTCTTGTTGGGAGTCGCTAATCTGGATTTGCACAGATCGGTTTGGGCCTCCTGTTTGTTATTTTTTTTTTGTATTTTCCCATCTTTTGAAGGATGCTTAGTGGAATGTGAAGCTTTTTGGGTTTTCCCCTGCTCCTGAAAAGCTCCTGCAGAACCAAAATATCATAGAATCATAGAGCAACCAGGTTGGAAGAGACCCATTGGATCATCGAGTCCAACCGTTCCTATCAAACACTAAACCATGTCCCTCAGGACCTCATCTACCTGTGCCTTAAACCCCTCCAGGGAAGGCGAATCAACCACCTCCCTGGGCAGCCTATTCCAATGCCCAGTGACCCTTTCTGTGAAAAACCTCCTCCTAATCTCCAGCCTAAATCTCCCCTGGTGGAGCTTGAGGCCATTCCCTCTTGTCCTGTCCCCTGGCACTTGGGAGAAGAGCCCAATATTAGAATTTAAAGGAAAAAAAACATCTTGATCCTCTCCGGAGCTCTTGAATAGCAGTTGTATTCCTAGTGCCAGTCCACACTGGTTCACGTCGAGCGTGCAGGATCCCGAAGCCCAAATCTTTAATTAGAACTGGTTCTAAACCATCACACAGCTCCAAGGCCACTCCTGCTGCTTTTCCCGTAGCAGAGTCGAGCGTGGCTGCTGCTCGATCCGCTCGCTGGAGTCGCCACTGGGTTCTGACTCCGCTTCTTAAAAAGCAGCAGAGGGAACAGGTTGAAGGACGTGGAGTTTGAGGAGCTGGGACGGCAGCGAGTGAGGTAGCAGTGGCTTAAAGACAGTTGTGGGATTTTTAATTTCAGAAGTGCTTTTAGCAGGTGTAACGAGGCTGTTGCTCAGGATGGTCAGTGGCCTCACAGCTCTGTCTCTTGTCAGGGACAGAGCAGCCTCCGCAGCCTTGAGGTGATAATCTGGGAGACTGGTTCCAATTACAACCAGTTTCCATTTTTCGCTGCTTCTAAGAGGTCACCGAGTAGGGTGTCTGAGGCTGCGAAGACCTCATTCTACCCTGGTCTTTGCTGTGGCCGATGGTAAACACCCAGGAAAGTGAACCAAAATCTTTATTTTTGTCTGGAACCCCTAGTTCTGGCTCAGGCTCCCTTTAGCTAAACTATTTCTCACTGAGAAGTCACTGTTACCGTCTCCAGCGCAGATTTGTAGGTGATTTCTGCCCCTTGTCCAGACTCTGCTGGTGCCTCACCTCAAACCCAGCCCCACACGAGACTCCTGTCTCCAGGGCTCTGACATTATCCAGGGCAAATTTCTTTCTCCACCTCCACCCACCCTCTCGCGTGCGGCTGCTGGAAAGAGCTTCCCGGTGATGAAGAGCAGGATCCAGCCCTCGTCCCCCGGGGAGCCTGAATCCCTCCCTCGATGCCTCATTTATCCAGAAACCAGCGATCGAATGCAATAGCCGAGGAGTCTGGCCGAGGGAGGGAAGATTTGTGTTTGGTTTAAAGAGAATATCGTGTTCCTGCTGTCCCCACCGGCCCCTCCTGCGGGGGCTGCGAGGGATGTGCTGGTGTAGGAGGGGAGAGCGTTTAAACCATGGTGTTTGCTGAAGTTTTTGTGTTTGCGGCGATGGACGCAGCCTGTGGTTTGAACTGCCCGTTCTTCGCTCGAGCTGCCTGCTCTGATAGTTCAGATATTTCCTGGCCTTTCGCTTAATTCCGTGCACGGACAAGGTTTCCCGGGAGAGAATCTGTAGCCTTCTTCTTGACATGCAGGTAGCACGGCTGGAGATAGCGAGGAAGGTGATGGATTTTCTTTCCATGACTGATACCAGTTGTCTTTGATAGGTTCTGTCACAGCCTCTTTGTCTGTGCTCAGCTCTGGCTCGTGCTCAGCCCCAGGATCAGCGTTTGGGATGGTTTTAAACACAAATCATCTCCAATTTCTTCTATTTCTGTCGAGTCTTTGGGACAGAAGTGAATATTATTAAGACGTTGACCTCCAATTCTTGGTTGTCTTTAGAATAATCAATGAATAATGGAGAATAAGTGCTTGTAGTGCTAGAGGGGATGCTGGAGTTACAGATTGGCACCTCGGAGCTGCTGCTCCTGCGCTCTGCCCGGCTTCTCCTTAATATTTCTGCTCTGCAGCCGAAGGAAAACGACCTCTACTCGTGGCTGTTGCTGTGGGGTGCTGGGTGCAGCCGTCCCCCACGCAGGAGCTGGCAGACAGGGATCCCTCGCCAGGCAGTGCCGCCTCCGGCCTCTCCACCCACCCCAAAACCCAACCAACCTTCCCGGCAGGTGCCGAGTGGTTTTCTCTCTCTCGTGTCCCCTCGTCTGCATCCATAAACCAGAAGTTTTCTGTGTTGTGTGTCCTCCCTGAGGAGTCTGTTTGCCTCCCGTGCCTGTACTTTTGGGCTGTGTGGCTCGGGCCGAGGCGCGGATCCTGCTGGTGGGTCGAGGCCGTGGCCGGAGCGGCCGTGGGTAACGACCGTCGCTGGGACTCTCGCGCCATAAAGCCTCTGTTTTGTTTTCAGCATTCTTCCATTCTGGGGAGTGTATTTGGTGACTCCTATTATGATCAGCAGATGACAGCTAGGCAGGCTAATGCCCTATCCCACCAGGTGAGCAAATTCATCTCCGATTTTCAGCTCTAATTTCGGCCACTCGCAGCTTAAAATAAATCTAGATCAACCACTTCCTTTACGAGATCCCATTCTGTCCGTAGACCTTTACTTCTGTTATTTTCACTTTTCTTTTTTCCTGTTTTGTTTTTTTTTTTTTCCCTCCCCCTTCTGACTCTCTCTCCCCTCCCTCCCCTCCCTCTCAGCCCCTGTAGCAGATGGTTTGGAAGGTGTCCTGGCAGGTTTATGAAATTAAAAATAATAAAAATAAAGTAACCCCCTTCCTCTCTCTGGCCTTAACTGCATCTGGGATGGGATCACTTGTAGGTGGGAACAACCTTCACTCTTGAATTCGGCAAACGGCTCGTGCACGTGACCAAATCCCAATTTTTAGAGCTGGCCCCTCGTTAGCATAACGAGCACGTGCACGGAGCAGTCAGACTGTGAAATAGCCTCGAGGAGCAGGGAGAAAGGAGATGGTCTCTGTGAGGTGATACTCAAGGGGCAGATACCCAAGTTAGCAGCATGAGCCTTGGGCCTTTTCACTTTGCTTTAAGCTTCTTTTTCTTTTGTTCTTATGATACCAAATGATTTTCTTTTTGCATCCCCCCTCTCCTCATCCCCCTGTGCTCAGAATTTGGCACTGAAGTCTGGAAAGTTCATAGAATCCTAGAATTAAGGTTGGAAGAGACCCACCGGATCGTGGAGTCCAACCGTTAAGTTGAGTGCAACTAGACCACGTTTTGATCAAGGAAACCTAAAGATGAATTTGTTTGCCTGTCTCTCTCGGTGCTGCTCCCCGTAACTCCAGCTTTGTAAGTTGTTTTGCTGCGTTTCTCTCCGCGCTCGGAAGTGACGGTTGTTCCTTTGTGCCTTGGTCTCCAGCTGGAACAGTTCAACATGATCGAGAACGCCATCAGCTCCAACAGCCTCTACAGCCCCTGCTCCACCCTCAACTACTCCCAGGCCGCGATGATGGGACTGACCGGCAGCCACGGCAGTTTGCAGGACACGCAGCAGCTCAACTACTCCAGCCATGGGAACATCCCCAACATCATCCTGACAGGTGAGGGAGGCAACGGCTTCTCCGACCGGTCAAGTCCCTCTTCTCCCTCTGTACTCAGCACTGGTGAGGCCGCTCCTTGCATTCTGTGTTCAGTTGTGGGCCCCTCAGCACAAGAAGGATGTTGAGGCTCTGGAGTGAGTCCAGAGAAGAGCAACGAAGCTGGTGAAGGGGCTGGAGAACAGAACCTATGAGGAACTGTTGAGAGAGCTGGGGGTGTTTAGCCTAGAGAAGAGGAGGCTGAGAGGAGACCTGATTGCTCTCTACAACTACCTGAAAGGAGGTTGTGGAGAGGAGGGAACTGGGCTTTTCTCCCAAGGGACAGGGGACAGGACAAGAGGGAATGGCCTCAAGCTCCATCAGGGGAGATTTAGGCTGGAGATTAGGAGGAAGTTTTTCACACAGAGGGTCATTGGGCATTGGAACAGGCTGCCTAGGGAGGTGGTTGATTCACCTTCCCTGGAGATGTTTAAGGTGCAGGTAGATGAGGTCCTGAGGGACACGGGTTAGTGTTTGATAGGAATGGTTGGACTCGATGATCCGATGGGTCTCTTCCAACCTGGTTGTTCTATGATTCTAAGTCTGAGGTCAGGCTGGGAGAGCTGGGGTTGAACCTAGAGAAGAGAAGGCTCTGGGGAGACCTTAGAGCAGCTTCCAGTAGGGGAAGGGGCTGCAGAGAAGCTGGGGAGGGGCTCCTGAGCAGGGAGAGGATGAGGGGGAAAGGTTTTCATCTGAAAGAAGGAAGATTGAGATGAGATCTTGGGGAGAAATGTTTTGCTGTGAGGGTAGGAGACCCTGGAACATATTGCCCAGAGCAGGGGTGGCTGCCCCATCCCTGGAGGGGTTCCAGGCCAGGTTGGATGGGGCTTGGAGCCCCTGATCCCGTGGGTGGTGTCCCTGCCCATGGCAGAGGTGGCACTGGACAGGCTTGGAGGTCCCTTCCAACCCAAACCATTCCCAGATTCTCTTAGTGGTGCAGCATTAAAGGCAAAGGGGAGTTGTTACCTTTGTAGGTTCACTTTCACCTTCTGTAAATATTTGTGTTATCGCTCTGCTGGATTCCTCTCTAATCCCAGCAAACAGGTAGAGCAACACTCGGTGTCTTTCCGACCTTCCCTGCCTCGGAATTGACTGGATCCTCTCTCGCAGCGAGAGAGAAGCTGAACTCCTTCCTCCGCTGCTCTCTTGGCGTTTGCCAAGCCCAGACTTGTCCCTGTCCCATATGGTGGCGAATCTGGTCACTGTGGGACGTTTGGAAACAATCCTGCGCTTCCGGCCAAGAACTCTCGCTGGTCGAATCACATAAATACAGGCGATTGCTCCTAAACCTGAGGGAGAGCAAAGGCGACACGGGTTACCCCACTTTATGACCCCCAAACACGTGTGTGTGTGTGTGAATCGAGCTTTGAGTTGGGTGGTTGTGATGGTTTTGAGGAGCTCTGACCGATCCCTGAGTCCTCCCAGCAGAGGAGCAGACGGTTCTTCTCCGTCAGCCTGAGTTCGATGGATCCCAGGATTTTTCAAGCTGCTTTATGACTCATCTGCCTGGAGAGCCGTGTGTTTGCCCTGCTGACACCTTTTTCCCTTCCTCTCCCCTGCAGTGACAGGAGAATCTCCTCCCAGCTTATCAAAAGAACTGACCAGCTCGTTGGCAGGAGTGGGAGACGTCAGCTTTGACGCGGATTCCCAGTTCCCTCTGGATGAACTCAAAATTGACCCTTTGACCTTGGATGGACTGCACATGCTCAACGACCCAGACATGGTCCTGGCCGACCCCGCCACAGAGGACACCTTCCGGATGGATCGGCTGTGAGGCGGCGGCGGACGCCGGGAGCGCGGCAAGCGACGCTTCTTCCTGGAGCCCGGCCCAGCCGCAGAGTCCGATGGGTCAGTCGGGGCAGACCGGGAGCTGCGTCCTGTCCAAACCTGTACAATGAGTAAAGCTTGTCGTTCTGAGCTTGCAGCGCTGCAGCCCCCTCCTCCTCCCTGCTGCGCCGCCTCTCCCCCCCTTAGCCGCTCATCGCCATCCACCACAAAGGAGTTGCCATCAGCCTCTTCCTCTCCGGAGTCTCCCCCTCTCCTCCCTCACCGAAGCTCCAAGCGTTAAGTTGTCGATTTATCCTTTGCACTAGAAACTGGGGGGGGTGGGAGGGTGGGGGAGGCAAAGAGAGTTCAGAAAAAAGGTTTTTTTTATTCCCGTATTCGCTCGTCGGCTGCTGTTTGAGACCCGGAGAAGGGGGGACGCTCCCCCTGCTCCGATCGGGAAGCAAAATCTGAGCTGGGGAGCTCGGGGAGGGGAGCTCGGGGAGGGGGTTCGGCTCCGCTTTGTGACTTTGTAGAGTAAACCCGCTGCTTCCACCCCTGCTCGGGCCCAGGGCCCTTCCCTCCGCCCTCCGACCTGAGCAAACCCGCGTCCTCGGCCCACAGGCTGGAGCCGGCGCCTGGAAACACTATCTTCAAGCTTTTTTTTTTTTCTAAGAGATATATGTGTACTATATATATTTATAATATATGTATACATATATACAGCATTTCTGAGCACACCGGAACGTACTATAACTCATTACTTGATGAGCACAGAGGAAGGATCAGAGCATTTGGAAGCAGCTGAAGGAATAAGAGGAGCCCTAACTCGCACATCGAGCTCCTACTCCTGGAAGGACATTCCTGTAGCGAAGCCTGAACCGCGAGGACTGTTGTTTGGTTTTTTTTGTTTTTTTTTTAAGTCATTACTTATCCTCTTACCGTTATTTATGATTTTTTTTTTTTATTTAATTATTTGGATATTAGGAAAGTAGCTGAACTACACGCAGCCGGCGGGAAGCACGCGACGTCAGACCCTATAGTGCATCTTCTTTGTGTTTTTACTCTGGAAATATATGATATATATATATATATTATATATACAGGTATTTTTAACTAACTGGAATTTTAAATAGATGTTGAGCGGAAGGAAGGAAGGCGAAGGCTGGATGTTTTCCGAGGTGGTGGGAACTGAGATCTTCCTTCTCTGAGCTGGGGGAAAGCAGCGTGAGCTCCGCCGGGCGTCCTCCTGATCCTCCGAGGGGTCATTCCTGCTCGTCCTCGTTCGCTGGATCAGAGCAGGGACCTGTGGGTTAAAACATCTCCGAGTCGGTGGTGGAGCTGGGAGAGTTGGGATGGTTCAGCCTGGAGAGGAGGAGGCTCTGGGGAGACCTTAGAGCAGCTTCCAGCGCTGAAAGGGGCTCCAAGAAAGCTGGGAAGGGGCTCTGGAGCAGGGAGGGCAGGGAGAGGATGAGGAGAATGGTTTGAAGCAGAAAAAAGGAAGATTGAGATGAGATCTTGGGTAGAAATGTTTTGCTGTGAGGGTGAGGAGGCCCTGGAAGAGGTTGCCCAGAGCAGGGGTGGCTGCCCCATCCCTGAAGGGGTTCAAGGCCAGTTGGATGGGGCTTGGAGCCCCTGATCCAGCAGGAGGTGTCCCTGCCCGTGGCAGAGGTGGCACTGGATGTGCTTGGAGGTCCCTTCCAACCCAAACCATCCCGCGATTTGATGGTTCTTTTTCTGCACTTGCGCAGGAGCAGGATCTGTGAGCGCAGGACCCTCCTCCTGGAGTGATTCCTGACTTAATCTCATTTGGAGTCTTACTAAGAAACCAGAAATTCCTTGCTCGCCCCTGGACTGGGAGATGAAACCGTTCCCGCTGGAGGAGCCGTCCCTGCTAGAGGAGCACATTCCCACACAGGAGGCTGAGCCGTTGGGTTAAATCCCCCCCTTGGATTTAATCCCCCCTCAATTCCATCTCGGACCAAGCTGTGGTTTGTCCCTTCCTCTCCTCCTCCTGCCCCACCGGCCGTCACCTTTTGTCCCCAGAGCTGTCCCTCCTTTCTCAGCCGCCTCCACCTTCCATCCGGAGCCCCATCCCTCGGGCAGGAGGCCATAACGAAGCCTGGGCAGCCCTAATGAGTTATATTAGGTTTCTGTGTGCTTCCAGAAATGAGGGGGACGCCCTCGGAGCTCCCGCTGAGCGGCCACCGCCTCGGATCCCGCGGAGCTCGGCTCCCGTTTGTGCCATTCCTTGACCATTTGCACTAAACTCGTGTTCCCCTTCGCTCTTCCCTCTGCTTCCCTCCGGTCTTTCCTCTCGTTCCTCCCCGTGCCATGGATTGCGTCTCCGTGTCTTCGTCGCAAGTGTTTTTCTGTCAGGCTTTCGCCCCCGTTGACCCCCTCGGCGTCTGCTTATTCCAAATTGCTGATGCTTTTTTTGTTTTTATTTCCGTTGGAGGATGCTCCGAGGGGTCGGGAGCGAGGGATCCCCTCCCGGTCCCCGCGGCTCCTCTGGTGGGATTCCTGCTCTCCTCGGAATGACAATTGCGGTTGAACTCAATGATCCGATAGGTCTCTTCCAACCTGGTTGTTCTACGATTCTATGATGACTCCTGCATGTCGATGCTCGTTCGTGACCCACTTCGTTAACCCCAGAGTCGCTTCGGGAGGGAGCAGCGAGGTCGGAGGTCGAGATTCCTCCCGGAGCCTTTTCCTCGGGAGCTGCCGCCAATCGCTACCTTCTCGCTTGGTTTTTTTTAATTTTTAAATCTACGCCTGTAAATAAGAAATCTTGTTAACGAGACGTTTAAAAAGGCCTTAATTTACCCGCAGCATGGCTGGAGGCTACAGTTAGGGACCATCTCAGTGCGAGCGAGACAGGGTTTGTTCCTCACGTGGGTCGGAGGTGGCCGGATGGGCCTAGAGGTGCTTCGGTTCAGCCACTTTGGTTAATGGGGACAATGTTCCAGCATCTCTTGCGTTTCCTTCGCTGGGAAAGTGGTTTCCTGGCAGCACCGGTGGGAGCTGAACCTCCCCAGGGCTTTTTCTGCCCCTCCTCTCCCTTTAATATCATTTCTGTACCAAGGGTTTGGGTTTGAAGCAAACCCGATGCGTGCGGAGCAGGTCCTGGTGCTCTCGGAACGTGGTTGGAGTGTGGAAAACTTAGTTTGGACCCTTTCAGTCTTGAATTGTGTGTCCGGAGGGAGTCAGGGGGCGACGGGAGCCCAGAGTGAAGGGGCTGGAGTCGCGCGGCTGAGGTGCTGCTGTCTCCCAGTGACTGTTCCCACCCTGCCGAGGGTGACGGAGAGAAATCGATAATTGATAATCGATATTGCGCGTTTCCCAAAGCCAGATGGTTGCGTTTACAGGGCAGGAAGGTGAGGAGTGACCCCTCGGGGCAGGGAACACTGTGATTTCGGGGCCAGGAGGCTGCACCTTGTCCCGAGGCTCTGAGTGCCCTTCCCTAGGCTCCAAGTCCCCTTCCTAAGGCTCCGAGTCCCTTTCCCAAGGCTCCGAGTGCCCTTCCCGAGACTCAGTCTCTTCCCGAGGCTCCGAATCCCTTCCCAAGGCTCCGAGTGCCCTTCCCAAGACTCCGAGTCCCTTCTCAAGGCTCCGAGTGCCCTCTCAAGGCTCCGAGTGCCCTCCCAAGGCTCCGAGTCCCTTTCCTAAGGTTCCGAGTGCCCTCCCCGAGGCTCTGAGTACCCTTCCCGAAGCTCCCGAGGCTCCAAGTCCCTTTCCCAAGGCTCCAAGTGCCCTTCCCAAGGCTCCGAGTCCCTTTCCCAAGGTTCCAAGTGCCCTTCCAAGGTTCCAAGTCCCTTTCCCAAGGCTCTGAGTCCCTTTCCCCAGGCTCCGAGTCCCTTTCCCCAGGCTCCGAGTCCCTTTCCCAAGGCTCCCAGTCCCTTTCCCAAGGCTCCGAGTGCCCTTCCCAAGGCTCCAAGCGCAGGATCTACCACCTCCCTGGAGCTTCTGCCCGTCTGAGCCCCCCCAACCACCCACCCCACCCCGACCAGAGCTTCTGGGGGTTCTCCTTGGACTTGTAAGAGGGTAGCAGGTTTCCAGGAGGAGCCTGCGAGTGGAATCACTTACCACCTCTGAGTTTTATTCCCTTCTTTCCCACTTTAACCCCTTCTTTAACACCCGTGCCTGCCGCCCTAACGCTCGAGGCTGGAAAGCGAGCGCATCGAAGCAGCAGCCGAAATCATCCGGAACCATTTCACCTTCCCGCAAAACTGAGGTCTTGCCCGTGCTTGCCTGTCAAAGCTTGGATTGCTGTAGAAACCCTCATTAAGGCTTGAGATCCGTCCCTAACGAGCGCAGCGCTCGCCTGGCCCCATCCCGGACCAGGAGGACGAGGAGAGATGCTTCCTCCTCCTCCTTCTCCTGCTTGGACATCACGGAGACCCCAGCCCAACACTGTGAGGTGATGCGAGCGCAGGCAGCGCCCGTCCCTCCCTGCCTCATTTCTTTATAAAAAAATCATAAAAAAATCCAAAAAAAAAAAAAAAAGGATTTTGGTGTTGTCGGTGTTGGCATCATGGTGCAGGCTTGGGGTGCATGGCAGCTCCGGCCGAGAAATCATTTTTACCTTTTTAAACCCAAGCATCGCGTCGGGATTCGATTCGATTCTATTCTATTCTATTCTATTCTATTCTATTCTATTCTATTCTATTCTATTCTATTCCTAAGTCTATTCTATTCCTAATTCTATTCTATTCTATTCTATTCTATTCTATTCTATTCTATTCTATTCTATTCCTTATTCTATTCTATTCTATTCTATTCTATTCTATTCTATTCTATTCTATTCTATTCTATTCTATTCTATTCTTAATCCTAATCCTATCCTATCCTATTCCTAATCCTAATCCCTATCCTATCCTATCCTATCCTATCCTATCCTATCCTATCCTATCCTATCCTTTTCTATTTCTATTTCTATTCTATTCTATTCTTAATCCTATCCTATTCTTAATCCTATCCTATTCCTATCCTATTCTATCCTAATCCTATTCCTATCCTATCCTATCCTATCCTATCCTATTCCTATTCCTATTCCTATTCTGTTCCTATTCTATTCTATTCTATTCTATTCTATTCTATTCTATTCTATTCTATTCTATTCTATTCCTAATCCTAATCCTATCCTATTCCTATCCTATTCTATCCTAATCCTATTCCTATCCTATCCTATCCTATCCTATCCTATCCTATCCTATCCTATTCCTATTCCTATTCCTATTCTGTTCCTATTCCTATTCTATTCTATTCTATTCTATTCTATTCTATTCTATTCTATTCTATTCTATTCTATTCTATTCTATTCTATTCTATTCTATTCTATTCTATTCTATTCTATTCCTATTCCTATTCCTATTCTATTCTACCCATCGCCAGCTCCATCCTGTTATTTATTTCATTATTCAGGACTTGGGGGTGGGAGGGATGGTCCCTGTCGTGTCCCTTTTTGCCTCCCGTGGGCTTGACCCATTTTATCAAAGACCTGAAGGGGTAAAAGGCCTTTAGTGTTTTTCTTGGGGCGACTCCTCAGCGTTGGGGGATCCACGCAGGCAGAAGGTGAAGCCGTGTGAGGTACCAGCTTGTTTGGTCTTGCTCCTTTTTTTTACGCTGAATTTGCTGGGAAGCAGCTGCAGGAGAATAAAAGCATCAGCACCGTCATGAGTGTTGTCTCCGTGCTGGACAATCCCTGTGTCCTGGCGCTGCTCGGGGCGTATGAAGGTTTTGTTGGTTGGGTTGTTTTTTTTTTTTTTGATTGAGTAATCGGTTCAACTTTAGGGCAACACGGTTTGGGGCAGGAGAGAGGGAGGGGAAAACACGAAGGGTTCTGGACGCAGCTTCTTCCTTGAGCTGCCAGTGCTGGGGCTGGAGGAGCTCAGTGGCTGATCCCGGTGCTGGTTTGGCCGATCCTGGTGCCAGTTTGGCTGATCCCAGTGTGGGTTTGGTTGATCCTGAGGCAGGTTTGGTTGATCCCAGTGCAGGTTTGGTTGATCCTGGTGCCAGTTTGGCTGATCCCAGTGTGGATTTGGTTGATCCCAGTGTGGGTTTGGTTGATCCTGGTGCAGGTTTGGTTGATCCTGGTACAGGTTTGGCTGATCCTGGTGCAGGTTTGGTTGATCCTGGTGCCAGTTTGGCCAATCCCGGTGCAGGTTTAGTTGATCCCGGTGTCGGTTTGGCTGATCCTAGTGCAGGTTTGGTTGATCCTGGTGCCAGTTTGGCCAATCCTGGTGCAGGTTTAGTTGATCCCGGTGCCAGTTTGGCCGATCCCAGTGCAGGTTTGTCTGATCCTGGTGCCGATTTGGCCAATCCTGGTGTGGGTTTGACCGGCAGGAGCTGTGGGAGCTGTTTGCTCTTTGTCTGGTTGCTGGGAAGGTGGGAGCTTGGCAGTGCTGCCAGCTCCTCCAAGAGCCTCCTCAGCCTTCGGGAAACAGAACTGGGCTTATTCAGCTCCTGTGGCTGAGGAGGAGGAGGAGGAGGCCAGACCTCTGCGTGTTCATCCCATTTGCGAACCGGTTTCTGCGTCTGTCGGTGTTCCCGTCAGGAATTGGAGGGCTTGAGGGGAATTGGAAGGCTGGGGGCGACTCAGAGCTCCGAGGGTGATGTGTTAATTCCCCGAAGGTGTCAGCAGCAGCTCTTGGGTCGCGCTTTGTACAGTCGGACACCTCCGCTGGGGAGGAAGAGCCGGAGCTTGGCTCCGTTTGGGGATTTCGAAGACATGAAATGTAGAGAAGATGAACAGGTAAAGCTGTTCTTGCGGAGTAGGGGGATGAATATAAAAGTTCTATGAGAATATCACATATAATTATGGGGTAAAACACCGAGGGGGGTGTCGGGCTTGCTTGGACACGACTTCCTTTACTCCCTGGATGCGGAATATTCATGGCTTGAGCATCAGTCGGAAGAGAAAAACATATAAAAACACCCTGAACACCCTGTCCCCTCCACCGGCCTCAGGGCAGCATCAGCATCAGTTGCTCATGGTTAGAGGCATCGAGGTTTGGGGGAGGAATTAGAACTTTTAGCTCCTTTTTATCCACGAAGGGTCCCTCCCGGGAGTCAAACCAGGGCTGGAGCGGTGAAGGGCAGGTTTGATTTTTTTTTTTTCCTACACTTCAATCCAGCTGCTTCCAGCAGCGTCTCTCTCACAGACTGGCAGCTAAAAAAAACAACTTCACGTCGTTGGTCGAGCTTGGGGCGAGAGGGCAGATTTATGCATTTCCCGGAGCAGCAGGATGCTCTGCTCCGGCCAAGCTCCTTTTTCTATTCCGATAATCGCGAATGATTTCACTGATATATGCAATCCCATATCCAGCTACAGCGTCGGTGGCACCGGAACTCTGGAAAAGTTGTCCCTGCGACATCCAAGTTTTATTTATTGTGGTTTTTTTTTCTATAGGTAAAAAAGTGGAAAAACTGAAGTTGGCTTTAAGTGTTTGCAATCTGAGAAATGATGTGACAAAGCAGCTCAACCCGATGTACATTCTTTTCAACCCTTTCTTTTTTTTTTTTTTTTTTTTTTTTTTTTTTGTGTGAAGGCTTTTGTCTTTGTATCTTTGCATTATTTGTAAATGAAATGTAATAAAAGTTCAACTGGTTTTGTCTCTGGCTGCTTGGCTCGTCCTTAGGTCCCTTTGTTTGCTCACAGACTGAAGGTTCTGTGCTGAAATAGTGATTTATTTATAAAGAAAGAGCAAAAACAAGTTCTTTTAGTGAACTTCTTCCCAAGGAGAGAAACCAGCTTCTGCCCTTCTAGGGGAACCTGCAGCTGCATCTAGATGACGCAGAGGGTTGGGATGAGTCCTGGAATTAAAGGCAGCAGCCCCTGAGCTGTGAGGTGGTGACAGGGCAGTGGTGCCTCCGCTGATCCCAGCCCAGAGCCCTGCTCCTGTTCTGGGGTCCCTGCGCACTGGGGAGCGAGCGGGGGGAGCAGGAGGATCCACGTTTAGCCTGAAGCATCTTGCAAAATGTGGGTTTTGTTGTCACTTCAGGCAGACTGGAATGCTGGGGCTTGATGGTTAACCTGGAAGGGACTGGGGATTGCAGCAGCCGCAGGGTTTGAGACGCTCCCAGTTCCTAATTCTAGAAAGCTTTGTCTGCTGTGAGGCTCCCGTGGTGCTAATGGCTTCATAGAATCATCAGTTTGGAAGAGACGCACCGGATCATGGAATCCAACCATTCCCATCAATCACTAACCCATGTCCCTCAGCACCTCGTCCACACGTCCCTTAAACCCCTCCAGGGACGGGGACTCAACCCCCTCCCTCTTCCAGCACCCAATGACCCTTCCCATGAAAATTTTTTCCTGATGTCCATCCTGAGCCTCCCCTGGTGGAGCTTGAGCCATTCCCTCTCGTCCTGTCCCTTGGGAGAAGAGCCCAGCTCCCTCCTCTCCACAACCTCCTTTCAGGTAGTTGTAGAGAGCAATGAGGTCTCCCCTCAGCCTCCTCTTCCCGACTGCTGCCACCAGCTCAGGGGTCCCTGTTACACCTTTTATTGGAATCATAGAATCACCAGGTTGGAAGAGACCCCCTGGATCATCAAGTCCAACCTTTCCTATCAAACACTGAACCATCTCACTTCAGAAGAGGAGAAAGCAACGTGCACGTGACCAAGGAGAAATCTAGTATTTATTATCCAACATTCCAGAACAAAGAGACTCCCCTTAAAGTGCTTTTAAGTTCCGTGAGCAACTCGTGGATGGGCTGCTCCCTGCATCCTTTTCAGCCTCCTGCTGGGTTTGCTTCGCAGCAGGTCTTGAAAAGGAGAACAACATTCACACTCGAGAGCCTTTGAGGAGGGAAATATTCCTGGGAATCATCCACACTAAACTCACTCAGACAATTCCAGCTACGGCAGGTGGCTTCTTGGCACATCTCTTCCCCCTGGGGCGCAGAGGACGGGTGTTGGCAGCGCAGGTTTCTCTTCATCCCTCGCCCCTTCCCATGGGTTTTGGTAGCGTTTTAAGAAAGTTGCTGGTGTAGAGAAGATGCCAGGCAGGGAGCTGGGGCTGGCGCGGTGCAGAGTGCGGTGGTACCGTACGTACGGCTCTTTATTCCGTGTACCAGAGCGAGAGTCGGGCAGCTGAGCTCGGCTTTTAAAGCGGGTTTGGCTGGGCAGACGTCAAAGCCAGAGGTGTTAGTCTTGCTGAACTCTAAACGTCTCGTAGTCTTCTGGAATGGTGTCTGAGGAGGATGAGATGAAAGCAAACACAAATCAGAACCAGAAATGAGAACTAGAATAGGCTACTGCAGGACATCCTGGTGGTGTAGGCCCAGGACAAACTGTCATCCTGAAAGCAAAATGGCAGATTTCTGTGTTCGGCTCTCCGAGCTAACTCACCGTTGCAGCGGTAACGCAGGTTGGACCAGATGATGTTCTCCTGGGAGAAGCAGAAGACTCCGAGGCGGCCTCCTCGCATGGTTGTGTCAAGGACAACTCCAGTGTCTGCTACCACTTCAGGGCCTTCGTAGAAGCGAGCTCTGAAATCACAGAATCACCAGGTTGGAAGAGACCTACTGGATCATGGAGTCCAACCATTCCCATCAATCACTAACCCGTGTCCCTCAGCACCTCGTCCACCTGTCCCTTAATCACCTCCAGGGAAGGAGACTCAACCCCCTCCCTGGGCAGAGAACAAGCACGTGCAGGGGACAAACTGATATAGAAACTGTTCCTGAGACAGATCCTCTCCCTCCTCTCTACCACAGGAGATGCTGCTTTTTGCACATTAAACTTCTGCTCAGCTCTACAAAGGAAACTAAACGGCTCACCTGATGTATCCAACCTGAGGTCGGTGCTGCAGGAACCAGCGGTAAGAGGTCTTGTCCTTCCAGCCGGAGTTGCGAGGGTCTTTCCACAGCAGTTTGACCTGGTCCGTGGTGTCCCCCGTGTGCCAGAGAGAATTGCGGAGGTACTCGCCGGGGCCTGTTTTAGACTTCACTGCCTGCCACAACCAAGAGAAGGTGTGTGGTTAAAGGCCTGACCCGACCGCAGTTGCTCCCCTGCTGTGGCTGCTCAAGCTGCACCACTGAGGAAAAAAAAAAAAAAAAAAGGCAAAAATCCGCCACCGAATTCTTTCTTAAAGGTGTTTTTACCTTCAGCTGGATTCCAGGTTCGGCTACTGCTCGGAAGGGGGTGGCCTGCCAGTACGTCTGCTCCATCTGCTTCCACATGACCACGTAAAAGCTGGAGCTGTCCTGGTAGCCAAAGATGAAGCCAGCGTAGTCGTCGTCCGTGGCAGTGTTGACATGGAACGTGCCCTCAAAGTCCACTCCGTTGAATGCCGTGTAACCTGCAATCGGTAGGAGAAAAACCTGCTCTGTATTCGACAATAAAAAGCAGATTGGTTTCTTCCCAGATTCAGATGGGGAGGTGGGTTTTGCTAAGCCGAGTACAAACACTCTGCCTACTACAGAGAATATTTCCCCAGGAGCTGGATGGAATCATTAAGCAGCTGAAATATTTGTAAGAGGTTGTGCCGACAAGCTCACAGTTAACGAGCAATCGTTTTCCAACAGGATAAAAAAACAATCAGTGTCTCACCTACAGCCAGGCCAGGGTCGCTGTTCATGGTCTGGACGATCTCCATACCCTGAGAAAGACGAACATTGGCTCGTTAGTGCAGCTCCAAACGAGCTGATGACACTGCAGCAGTGGGATCAGGGAAGGGGGATGCTCCGGGATTAGGAAATTGTTGATCAGCACTGTTAGAACCACGTCCAGGTTGGTACAGGTTCGGTCCTTGCTGGACTCACCAGCCTGTTGCGGAGCAGCCGCCTACCTGGTTGAGGACGATCCAGTTGGGGTCAATCTGGGCGTCCCCCTCCGGGTCCAGTACGACCGTCTGGAAGGCCCTGAAGTCCGTCAGCGTCACCTCCGCGTTCTCGGGGCACACGTCGATCCTGTCAATCACCATGTCTCTGTCAAAGTCGTCTTCGCAAAGGTTCCCCACACCATCACCTGAAAGAAGAAAAGGAGAGACACAACGTTCATTAATTTCTCTTGCTCTTCACGCTTGGGTTTTGCTCAGTTGGGACAATTCAAGGCAGCTTTGTCCGTGCGAGGTTAAGACATGAGCTTAGATCTTGCTTATAAGAGGTGCTTAGATCTTGCTTAAGAGGTGCTTAGATCTCGCCTAACAGGTGCTAAGATCTTGCCTAAGAGGTGCTAAGATCTTGCTTCCGATCTCTCTCTAGCACTCACACTGATACGTGTTGCCCATCGACAACGCAAGATCCCCCCAGCTAACACTTATCCGTCTCCCCTACCGTCCGAGTCTTCTTGGCCAGGGTTAGGGACAAGCCGACAGTTGTCAGGGCCTGGAGGTTTCTCGTCTGGAATCCCATCGTTGTCATCGTCGTCGTCACATTCATCGCCCAGCCCGTCGTTGTCCGTGTCCACCTGGGAGCTGTTGGGCACTGAGGGGCAGTTATCCCGGGAATCTTGGTGTCCGTCCCCGTCGCTGGGGGGAGAAAAATCACAGGTCAAGATTATCCACTGACGAGGGCTTTTAAAAGAAGCGCAGAACACATTTCGAGGAGCTAGGATTCTCAGCAAGAACAGCAGAAAATTCTATCATCCTCAATTCCCCTTCCCTGGAGGGGTTTAAGGGACGGGTGGATGAGGTCCTGAGGGACATGGGTTAGTGTTTGATAGGAATGGTTGGACTCGATGATCCGATGGGTCTCTTCCAACCTGGTTGTTCTATGATTCTATGATTCAACCTCTGGCTTTTTATCAGCCAGGTTGTCACAGAGCTGCCAACACACACTGCTGACCTTCCCATCCTCAAGATTTCATCCAACCAAAGTAGAATTTTCAAAGCAAGTTCTCACCTGTCCTGGTTGGTGTCACAGACGTCTCCCACAAGGTCGTGATCGGTGTCTTTCTAGTAAAATAAAGCAAATGATTATTTATAGAATCATAAAACAACCAGGTTGGAAGAGACCCATCGGATCATCGAGTCCAACCATTCCTATCAAACACTAACCCATGTCCCTCAGGACGTCGTCTACCTGTCCCGCAGAGTTGGGGCTGTTTGCTCACCTGGTCGGGGTTGCTGACGGTCGGGCAGCTGTCGCACACATCTCCGACTCCGTCGCCATCTGCGTCTTTCTGATCAGGGTTAGGGACTCTCTGACAGTTGTCCAACTGGTTTCTGATCCCTGGAAAACGGGCAAAGCGGATTCATAAGGCAGCAGGGCTGTTAACGTCTATGCAGCAAAGTATTTTTGGGGATGTAAGAAATGGCAAAAAAACTCTAGGAATCATAGAATCATAGAACAACCAGGTTGGAAGGGACCCATCGGATCATCGAGTCCAACCATTCCTATCAAACACTAAACCAAGTCCCTCAGGACCTCATCCACCTGTCCCTTAAACACCTCCAGGGAAGGTGACTCAACCACCTCCCTGGGCAGCCTATTCCAATGCCCAATGACCCTTTCTGGGAAAAACTTCCTCCTAATCTCCAGCCTAAATCTCCCCTGGTGGAGCTTGAGGCCATTCCCTCTCGTCCTGTCCCCTGTCCCTTGGGGGAAGAGCCCAGTTCCCTCCTCTCCACAACCTCCTTTCAGGTAGTTGTAGAGAGCAATGAGGTCTCCTCTCAGCTTCATCTCACAGAAAGAAGTTCTGCTCCTGTAAATCTCAAGCCTCAAAAGGCCGATACTGGCCAGGAGGCTCTCTAGCTCTGTGCTGAAGAGCTTTCCGATTCGCTAGGTGAATACACACACCTCAGGGTCACTCTCCAGCTGCTCTTACCGTCTCCATCCATGTCATCGTCACACTCATCTCCCTTCCCGTCGCCATCGATGTCTCGCTGGTCGTTGTTCTTCACTTGGCGACAGTTGTCACAGGCATCGCCGAAGTTATCCTTGTCTGCGTTGCGCTGGTCAGAGTTGCGCATGTACACACAGTTGTCCTGCGGGAGAGAGGGTCTGGGTAAATTTTACTCTCTACAACTACCTGAAAGGAGGTTGTGGAGAGGAGGGAGCTGGGCTCTTCTCCCAAGGGACAGGGGACAGGACGAGAGGGAATGGCCTCAAGCTCCACCAGGGGAGATTTAGGCTGGAGATTAGGAGGAAGTTTTTCATGGAAAGGGTCATTGGGCATTGGAACAGGTTGCCCAGGGAGGGGGTAGAGTTCCCTTCCCTGGAGGTGTTTAAGGGACGGGTAGATGTGGTCCTGAGGGACATGGGTTAGTGTTTGATAGGAACGGTTGGACTCAGTGATCCGATGGGTCTCTTCCAACCTGGTTATTCTATGATTCATGTTCTCTCCTCTCTGCTTATTTTTAGAGTCTTGGGATCATCCAGACTGAAGGGAAACACCTCACGCTTAAGGAGGTTAAGGAGATTGTGGAGAGGAGGGAGCTGGGCTCTTCTCCCAAGGGACAGGACGAGAGGGAATGGCCTCAAGCTCCACCAGGGGAGGGTCAGGATGGACATTAGGAAATACTTTTTCCCAGAAAGGGTCACTGGGCACTGGAACAGGGAGGGGGTTGATTCACCTTCCCTGGAGGGGTTTAAGGGACGAGTTGATTAGGTGCTGAGGGACATGGGTTAGTGTTTGATGGGAATGGTTGGACTCGCTGATCAGATGGGTCTCTTCCAACCTGGTTGCTCTGTGATTCTGTGACTCTATGCTGTGACCTCCACCTTAACGTTAAAGGTGTAGGTGGTGCCCACCCAGACCTCTCGGGACGTTTAAGTATGTCGGGGCTCAAGCACTAGAATTCAAACCTCAGCATTTAATATCCCATCTCCATCAGCATCATCATCACAAGCATCGCCGATTCCATCCCTGTCTGCATCCTCCTGCCCAGAGTTGGGGACAGTCAGGCAGTTATCCTGAAAGGAGAGCAACAACGGGTCTGTTACCACACTGTGCATGTCAGCCCGAGCTTTGAAGGGTCTCACGGCAGCCAGGCCTGTCCTCAAGGCAGAACCGACCACTTCTGGTTTGGAATCCTTCCCATGCTCTGTTCCCAGTGAAAAATGAAGACAACCGCATCTTACCTTGCGGCATTTTTTGTCAGAGCAGCGTTGCTTCTCATCAGGGACTCCGTCGATGTCCGTATCCTTCCCACAGATGTAGCCGTTCCCTGCCCATCCCACAAGGCACTGGAAGACAGCAGATAAACAAAACCAGGCTGCTGGTGAGTCCCCTGATGGCCACAGGCCTCCAAAATTGAAAGGTTTTACACGAGAACCAGCAGAGAACACTGCAAATCCAGGTACACAGTGCTCTGCAGGAAAAAATATTGTCTGGATGAAGCAGTGATACTGCAAATAGCATTTTAAATAGCTCAGATACAAGCTCTCTGCTTGCTCCTTAGACTGTAAAAGCAGATGCAGGAGGTTCCTGCCTCTCACAGGTTGCGGAACAGCACTTCTCCCTGTTCAGCTGCGTGTGACGCTCCAAAAATCTCTAAAAAGTCCCCAAATAAGAGTGGATTTGAGGTGCCAGGAGCAAGTTACTTCTCCAGAGAGCACTGAAGGAGAGGGAGCAGGACTGTGTCTGGATGCCATGATCTCCAGGAGAGGGCAGTGGCAGACCCCGGAGAGCACACGCAGTGTCAGGGATCCCAGAGTCAGCAGACCCCAGTCCCAGTGGGGTTTGGATAGACCAGAGTGAGCAGACCCCAGTCCCAGTGGGGTTTGGATAGACCAGAGCCAGGAGACCCCAGTCCCAGTGGGTTTGGATAGACCAGAGCCAGCAGACCCCAGTCCCAGTGGGGTTTGGATAGACCAGAGTGAGCAGACCCCAGTCCCAGTGGGGTTTGGATAGACCAGAGCCAGGAGACCCCAGTCCCAGTGGGTTTGGATAGACCAGAGCCAGCAGACCCCAGTCCCAGTGGGGTTTGGATAGACCAGAGTGAGCAGACCCCAGTCCCAGTGGGGTTTGGATAGACCAGAGCCAGCAGACCCCAGTCCCAGTGGGGTTTGGATAGACCGGAGTCAGCAGACCCCAGTCCCAGTGGGGTTTGGATAGACCAGAGTGAGCAGACCCCAGTCCCAGTGGGGTTTGGATAGACCAGAGTGAGCAGACCCCAGTCCCAGTGGGGTTTGGATAGACCAGAGTGAGCAGACCCCAGTCCCACTGGGGTTTGGATAGACCAGAGTGAGCAGACCCCAAAGTCAGGGAGGTTTGGGCCTTACCACGCAGGAGAGGGACCCGTCGCGCTCCACGATGCACTGTGCCTTCTCGTGGCAGGGACTGATTTCACCGTTCGGACAGCGTCTCACCGACTGGTTCCTGCAGCCGTTGATTTGATCCCCGATAAAGCCAGGTTTGCAAGCCCCACATTTGTAGGATCCCTGCAAGAAACAGCAACAGGGAATTAACTACAACACGAGTCCTGGCAAACCTTTGCTGTGACCTCCTGATTGTCACAGCTAACAGAGACTCCAGAGCCTGGAGAAGAGAGATCCGCATCAGGCTTCCTGGGAATATTTACCCGTGTGTTGATGCAGATGGAATTTGGGACACAATTTCTGTCAGCGCCTGTCTCGCATTCGTTGATGTCGGTACAAACCTGCCCAGGAAGAACAACAGACATTAACTTCATGGTTGGACTCGATGATCCGATGGGTCTCTTCCAACCTGGCTGTTCTATGATTCTATGATTCATTCTTAAGCAGCTACCGCGTCGGATTGCAGATCTGGGGCACTGCCAGGTGCAGAAAGCAAGCCCCTAACACACCCTACTAGGACCCACAGCTCCAAGTTTTCCTTCGGACAAGCTCGAGTCGCACCTCAGCGACACTCCTGACCCCAGACAAGCTGCTCACCCTCTGCAGAGTCACCAGAGACTCCATTCTGGCGAAACAGCTTAGCCTGGAGATTAGCTCTCAGAGCATCTCCTTACTGTATGAGGATAGAATAGAGTCAGTGGAGCAAGAAGGTCAAAGAGTGCATCCTGTGACCAGCTAGTAGCTCTCTAAATAACACGACCCACATACCATTCCCCATTTTGGCAATATATTCTTGTAAACCGTACTAAGACCAGGTGGGTTGCTTGGTTTTTTTTTTTTTTACTTTATCCTTCTGGAGGGGAGAGCAGAGGCATCAACTCTTGTGTGTCCTGTTATGAAGGATTCTCCAGGTTGGTTTCACAGCCACAAAGAAGAGGAGGCTGAGAGGAGACCTCGTTACTCTCTACAACTACCTGAACGGAGGTTGTAGAGAGGAGGGAGCTGGGCTCTTCTCCCAAGGGACAGGGGACAGGACAAGAGGGAATGGCCTCAAGCTCCACCAGGGGAGATTTAGGCTAGAGATTAGGAGGAAGTTTTTCACATAGAGGGTCATTGGGCATTGGAATAGGCTGCCCAGGGAGGGGGTTGATTCACCTTCCCTGGAGGTGTTTAAGGGACGGGTAGATGAGGTCCTGAGGGACATGGTTTAGTGTTTGATAGGAGTGGTTGGACTCGATGATCCGATGGGTTTCTTCCAATCTGGTTGTTCTATGATTCTAAAGGTGTCAGAGCATATTCTGAGCAGCATAAATTGAGGAGGGTAAGGTCTTGGGGCTTTGCTGCTGGGCTGGGACACCCTCGCTAAGTCCCTCCTCTCACCGCATCAGCCTTCCCAGCAAGATATAAGAGTCAACTTGTATTTCCTATCCATTTCTTTGAGGGTTGCAAAACGTTTGAGTGACAATTACAGAGGGGAAAGAGTTGACGGCTTCTGAAGGAGACAGAAAAGTTGTTGGGTGTTACCTGTTTGTTGGTCCTGGCATAAGCTAGCCCGACGCCTTCCACCCTTTGGCCCGTGAAGCCGGGAGGGCAGGGATCGCAGCGGAAGCCTGGGGAGGTGTTAATGCACTGGACCTTCGGGAAGCAGGGGTTTGCGTTGCACTGTAAACAAGACAGGGGTGGTGAGGAACCGTGAGGCAGACTCGCTCAAGGCTGGCTCCGAAGGCAGCTCTCGAAGCAGCCCTGGTTGGGCGAGATCCTGGATCCTATTCTGCTTACTTGAATAAAACAAAACCACAAAGAAGTTGCTGCCTTTCCTTGCCAGTGGAAAACACACAGCTTCCCCAGCTTGGTTGTTCTCCCAGATTCCAGTGTGTGCAGACAAGTAAAACAAATCAACTCGCAGGACTAATTCTTCTTGGCTGACATCAATTGCCAAGAGAGGTGCAGAAAGCAAGCCCCTAACACACCCTACTAGGACCCACGGCTCAAAGTTTTCCTTCGGACAAGCTCGAGTCACATCCCAGCGACACTCCTGACCCACTCCTGGCAGTCTGTGAACCCAGAGAACCGGATAATTCCTTACACTCATTTTTAAAGACGAGAGAAGCTGTTTGTTTACTGCTCTGGGAAGCAACCGTCTCTCCCAAATTGCTCTTAATTCTTGCTTTCTTTCCTCCAATACTGTTCTTATGGCTGAATTCTCATGCTCTGTACTGGCAGATGCATTAACAGTGGGTCTCACATTTTGGTGCCTAACGAGTTATCACTGGTCTCAAATCTCTCATCGACCCTTGTACCTCCAGAATGTTTTAAACTGAAATGCTAAAGAGGTGATGTGGTTTGTCAAGACATTTAGAGGTGCTTGGTGGACACAGGGCTATGGTTTGACGACCACAGAACTAAGAAGTCTTACGGACACTCACAATTAATGGTTGAGTAAAGCTTTGCACACGCGTCGAGTAAATTTGACAGAACACCACACTTCATAAAAATATGTAAACAGGATCTGCCTGGAAAGGTCTGACTTAAAGGCAGAAGCAAAGCAATGTGAGTGGTGTGGTCGGATTTATTGTATAAAGGAGTATTCCAGTAGTGTTTGATTCTGCTCCAGACAAAATAAATCTTATCTCTAACAACTCGTCAGGAATTAGCTTGGAAGATTGCAAGAGCAAAAGGGACTGTTCTGGTCTTTCAGCCTCACCTTCCTGTGTGGTACAAACCAAAAGGTTTGTTTTGTTTGAGCCTGAGTGTCTTTTAGAGGGAAATGTCTGGCTAGACTGGACACAACCCCAACACAGAGCAGAGTCAGGGGAGGATGAGATGTAGACTTCCTTCCAGCGAAATGAAGTTTCTGTTAAAATTCAGCTCCTAGGGGAACTGCGAGACTTTTCTTTATGGCAACAAGACAAGGCCACAGCACTCCAGGAAAAGCAAACCAGTTTCGTAGCTTCCAGTTTGTCCTATTTGGTTTTTACCTCATTGATATCTGTGCAGTGGGATCCATTGCCTGAGTAACCCGGGGGGCATGGGCCGCAGCGGAAGCCGGTGCCAGTCTCGGTGCAGGCTACTCCGGGGAAGCAGGAGTTGGGGAGGCAGCGGTTAAACTGGGTGACGGTGATGGCTGGGCCTGTCACCTCGGGGGTGCGCATGCCTGGGGGAGAGAAGGACCAGTAAGAACAGAGTTGTTGCTGCCAGAGGGTATCATCAGGTGGCTCCACCACCTCCGAAGACATCGGCGTGCCTCACACTCGGGATCTGTGCGACCTTTCTGAGGGCTGAGCAGCCATCGCTCTGTTTTGCAAATGGAGAAAAATGAATCATAGAATCATAGAACAACCAGGTTGGAAGAGACCCATCGGATCATCGAGTCCAACCATTCCTATCAAACACTAACCCATGTCCCTCAGCACTTCATCCACCCGTCCCTTAAACACCTCCAGGGAAGAGGAATCAACCACCTCCCTGGGCAGCCTATTCCAATGCCCAATGACCCTTTCTGGGAAAAACTTCCTCCTAATCTTCAGCCTAAATCTCCCCTGGTGGAGCTTGAGGCCATTCCCTCTTGTCCTGTCCCCTGTCCCTTGGGAGAAGAGCCCAGCTCCCTCCTCTCTACAACCTCCTTTCAGGTAGTTGGAGAGAGCAATGAGGTATGTTACACATCACGTCCTACCAGTTATCTCCACGGGGGTAGGAGACCTCCCTTAATCTGTTCGAGATGCAGAACTTCACTGAAGGCCAATCCAAGACCGTGAATAAACTTCCCCAGAAGCTTAGAACTGTCACAAGTCTCCCAAACCTGCCACAAGTCTTCCCACACCTGCCACTCTACGTGGCCAAGGACACTCTGTGCTCCTGTTTTCTCCAGCTTAAAAGCCCAACAGAAAGAACCCGAAACAAAAAAAAGAAAACAAACCCCAAGGCTGCCACTACGAGCTGCAAATTCTTCGCTAAAAATAAGGCTTCCTCTCTTCATGCTTCTCTTTCTGAGAAATAATGAGAAGCACACGGCTGCTGTGAGTCACGTTGTTCAACGCGTGACTACAAGATGTTCAAATCCTACAGTAAAGCAGCCCAGGAGAAGAACAATAAAAAGCGGAATCGCAAGTTGGGAAGGCAGAAATCAAGCATCAAGAAAGAAACTCCAGGACAGCTTTACGAGCAAATTATTAAAGCAATTGCTGCGGATGAAGGCAGTGCTGTCCTGCAGGTCACCAAAGCGTTGGCTAATCTCTTTTCCAGCAGAACAGTCTCTCCGAACACAGAGATGGTTATCGCTCCACCCTTTGAGCCTACTGGTAAATAACAGAGCACCTCCAAAAAAAGCCAGAGAGACTGGGAGCGAGCTCCAGCCTAGAAAAAACTATTTACTGGGGAGCAGAGGGCAAGGTTTCTATGGGAAAATTCATGGCCCTGTTTCCCGAATCCTCTGTAACAACCTCTCTGCTTGGATGGTGGTAGCGCTAGGAGGGAAGGACTAGCAGAGCGATGCCTCTTGGGGGTGATGTTCTCTTCCACTTGCGGTGCAGGAGTAGCCAGCTCTATCCCAGAGGATAACCCAGCGTGCGTTCCCAGGCAATTCCAACCACCGGCCGTGGGATGGATTGTGAGAAGACGTGGTTGGGCAGCTTCCCGCAGCCCTAGTGTGTCACAAACCCACTAAAACTTATTGCAGGAGCAGTGGAATGAAACGAGTGCTGGGGGAGAGGTTGTGATTGAAGGCTACTCCTCCACTCCATGCCCAGGGAAGGGGCTTCGACAACCACTGAACCATGAGAACAGTGTGGAACACTTGTCTGTGGGCACAGAACGTTGTGGGGGGAAAGAAAATCATAGAATAATAGAGTAACCAGGTTGGAAGAGACCCATCGGATCATCGAGTCCAACCATTCCTATCAAACACTAACCCATGTCCCTCAGGATCTACCCGTCCCTTAAACACCTCCAGGGAAGGTGAATCAACCACCTCCCTGGGCAGCCTTTTCCAATGCCCAATGACCCTTTCTGTGAAAAAATTCCTCCTAATCTCCAGCCTAAAGCTCCCCTGGTGGAGCTTGAGGCCATTCCCTCTTGTCCTGTCCCCTGTCCCCTGGGAGAAGGGCCCAGCTCCCTCCTCTCCACAACCTCCTTTCAGGTAGTTGGAGAGAGCAATCAGGTCTCCTCTCAGCCTCCTCTTCTCCAGGATAAACACCTCCAGCTCTCTCAGCCGCTCCTCATAGGGCCTGTTCTCCAGCCCCTTCACCAGCTTCGTTGCTCTTCTCTGGACTTGCTCCAGAGCCTCAACATCCTTCTTGTGCTGAGGGGCCCACAACTGAACACAGGATTCAAGGAGCGGCCTCACCAGTGCTGAGTCCAGAGGGAGAATCACCTCCCTGGCCCTGCTGGTCACACCATTTCTGACCCAAGCCAGGATGCCATTGGCCTTCTTGGCCCCCTGGGCACGCTGCTGGCTCATGTTCAGTCGCTGTCGACCAACACCCCCAGGTCCCTCTCCTCCTGGCAGTTTTCCAGCCAGACTTCTCCCAGTCTGTAGCTCTGCATAGGGTTGTTGTGCCCCAAGTGCAGGACGCGGCATTTGGCCGTGTTAAACCTCATCCCATTGGACTCTGCCCAGTGGTCCAGTCTGTTCAGATCCCTTTGCAGGGCCTCCCTGTCCCCCAGCAGATTGACACTTCCACCCGGCTTAGTGTCATCTGCAAACTTGCTAAGGGTACCCTCAATGCCTTCATCCAGGCCATTGATGAAGACATTGAACAGGGCTGGACATCATTAATATTGTGTGTTACATCACATTAATATTGTGTGTTACCCTGTGACACTTGAGATAACTGCAAAACGAGCCGTTTCCTTTGGGGAGGTGGTCACAGGTGGCATTTTACTACTTGCTTGGACACAAAGGTGGGAAGGACTCGGAGGGCGCAGCTGAACACAGGACTCAGCTCTGTAACTCACCACAGGCATCACACTCCATGACTGTGTTCTTCAGGAATGTTATCTCCTTGATCTGGAAGAAAATAAGAACCATCACTTAGCCGAAGGCCGAGCTTTGCTCCCACGCAGACTCACGGCCCCGACTGCCAGAAAATTGGGTGTCTGAGACTGCACAGCTACTGACTAACACGTCGGCTCTTACCCCAAAGCCCACGTTGCAGACTTTCTGGAGGCTGAGGTGGCCTTGTGATCCCAGCTCTATGTCCCTCCCTGCTGTCATGTTTCTACAGGGCAACTGGATAATCCTATTCTATCACAGACACAGGGAATACTCGACTTGAATACACAGAAACAAGTGTCAGAAAGGAATCGGAACCTACTTTACTTGGGTCTTCCACTCTAGAGATGCTGAAAGAGCAGCCCTAGAGAGCTCTGCTTATCTGTAGTCCTGGTACCGCACAGGAAAGTCAAGAGGAGGCTCCCCCTGAGCCATTTTTGCAGATGTGCATAATTTCTGGTATCATCCATGCCAGTCTTTGGCCCTAACATCCTTGCCGTGGGGATATTTAGAATCTATTCATGAAAGCACCTCCCTCCAGAGTCCAACTGATCTCCTCTAGGCTCCTATTCATAGAATCATAGAACAACCAGGTTGGAAGAGACCCATCAGATCATCGAGTCCAACCATTCCTATCAAACACTAAACCATGTCCCTCAGGACCTCAACTACCTGGATTATTCCTTGGATACTCCTTGGATGATTCCCATATTATTCCTTGGATTATTCCTTGGAGTTTGCTTTGGGGAAGAGATAACCTGTAGCATCAGCAGCGCAAAGATGCTGTTGCTTTGGTGAAGAAAGGAATATGGTGCAGGCAGCAGTGAGTGTGTCAGCCTCAAAGTGACGTTTATACGACACTCTAGCATCTTAGACAGCAATCCTAGCAAACTTCTTTCCTGCAAAACTCTTGTGGACTTCATGTTTCCATCCCTATTTCACTTTGGTGGAAGCCTCTACTTATACTCTCTGCCAGTTCCCAGGTCTAAGAGCAAGTTTTCGGTCTGTTAGATCCTCTCTTCCCTATGACACTGCCTGAGGTCAAGTATTTGGAATAGTTAATGCAGAGACAGGTCTAACCCAAGTCCCCAGAACCCCTCCCATGAGAAGTGGGGGACAGAGAGCAAGAGGGGAGAAGCTGGAGCACTGCTAACGAGCATCAGTGCCAAGAACCCTTCAGCTGTTGGCTCAGGAGAGTGGATCTGGCCTTTTATTGTTAGGACTTTTGCTGTCCCTGTTGCCAGCATCGGAAGATGCTGAATCAAGGAAAAGTGAGGCTTGGAAACTCTCTGAACGGATTACGAAATGATGAGGTACCACCTTGGCTCTCCAGCAGTGTTTGCGAGTTGGTCTCCTGAGGGGGAGTTTGCTTGAAAGCACCGTTGAGAAAAAAAAGCCACGGACAAACCGAGAAACCGTGGGTGTTGAGAGCAAGAGAAGGAACAAACAGAAAAGCTGCATGGAGAGGCAGAGCTAAGCTGGAAGGGAACACTGGAAATGATTGCTGGAGGTTGCCAGGAACCATGTCTGACCTGATTCCTAGTAAACACTGGGTATTTATGCAGCAGCCTGAAATGTGAGAGCAACTCAATGCAGCAGATGTTTTTTGCCGCTGAGAGGCCGCCCAGTCTGCCCTGGCACAGGGACACGTCTGCCACTCCAATTATCCGGCAGGCAGGGGCTGCTGCCCTCAGCTCCGAGGACGGAGAAAGGGAGAATGGAACCTTTTTCTCTACTTAAAAAAGAGAGTTGACCAGACAAACCACCGTCTCCTCATTAAAATAGGAAAAGACCTAAGCACCCGAGAAGTTCCAAGGTCCCTAAGAAGCTCCTGGAGCCAGAAAGGTTTAAGATTAAAACAAGGAGTGAATGTGGAGCTTGTTTAGACTCCGTATGACTTCCCTTTCCAGGACCCTAAGAGATGGCTGAAAGGTCTCTTCCATCTTCCAAGTCTGGACTTACTGATTTCATGAGCCTACAAGCCCAAGGAAAAAAGTGATTTGTTTTTCCAGTTAACTATGTACCCATAGTGTGTGTCTTTTCTTAGGGGTTCAGTCTCCATGTAGACTGTTTCTCAGCAGACACAGCTCTAAGCAGCAGAATCTGGAATTCAAGCGAATCCACTTTCTCTCAGAATTACAGGGGCCACCTTTTGATCCTGGTTTCCGGAGCAAAAATTCTATCCCTCATTTCACCTAATGCCAAAGAAATCCCCCTTAATTCCAGAACTCGGTATATAAGGCAGAGAGGATCCAAAGATCAATCCTGTGCAGCATAAAAGGAATTGAGTCCCTTCCTCGCTTACCTGCTGTTTCAACAAGTCTCGAACTTCCATTAACACGCGGTTGGTTTCTCTCATCTCTTCCAGCATTTCTGGCCCAACCTCACCTCCTGAAAAACCTAAAATGGTGGGAAAAACACAGCATTATTATTAACACAGTATTATTAACTTCAGCATTAACATTTCTCTCTATAACTCCCTGAGAGGAGGTTGTGGAGAGGAGGGAGCTGGGCTCTTCTCCCAAGGGACAGAGAGGGAATGACTTCAAGCTCCACCAGGGGAGGTTCAAGCAGGACATCAGGATGAAATATTTCACAGAAAGGTTCATTGGGCACTGGAACAGGCTGATCAGGGAGGGGGTCGAGTCCCCTTCTCTGGAGGGTTTAAGGGACGGGGGGATGAGGCACACGGGTTAGTGTTTGACAGGAAGGGTTGGACTCGATGATCCGGTGGGTCTCTTCCAACCTGGTGATTCTATAATTAAAAACACAGGCTCCCCTGCACCAGTCTGAGACAGTTCCTAACTGGGAGCTTGCTGGGATTAGCAGAGCCTGGCACACAGAGCAGGTTTTGCCCTGGGCAGGGCACGGGGATAATCAGCCGTGGCTGGTGGGTCGGTAGCAGCTACCCCTCAGCAAACACAAGGCCTGGCAGGCTGGTGGCTGTGGGAGCTGTTAACCTGGCCTGGGCTCCACGCTTCACACACAGGAAGGCTTTGCTGCCAAAAGAAGCAAATTAAGAATTCGGCGCTGTGGAAGCTGCTATGAAGGGCACGGCTCAAGCAAAGCGCTTTGCCGAGTCTAACCCAAACGTGCTGCCAAGCACCGAACGTGGTGAAACAGCACATCGGCAGCCGCCTCGCCTGTCCCCAAGGTACAGGCTTCTTTCTTCCCGGAGACAGGTTCTGTTTGGGTAGCGGCAATTTCAAATTATGGCACAGTGGCTCTGAGACACTAAGGATACAGCTGCTGAGCCGAGCAACATGGCAAAATCCTGTTTAAGCTATGCCGAACAGGGGATTTAAATCATCTTACAAGGTCATCTAGGAGAGATTAATATGAGTTTTCCTCCCATCTGCCAGGCTCTGGACTGGCCCAGGCCTCTGAGACATGCTACAGATCCAGTCTCCGCTCTCACAGGAAAATATTTCTTTCTAAGATCTCATCTCTTTCAAATGAAAACCTTTCATAGAATCATAGAATCATAGAATAACCAGGTTGGAAGAGACCCACTGGATCATCCAGTCCAACCATTCCTATCAGTCACTAAACCATGTCCCTCAGTACCTTGTCCACCCATCTCTTAAATACCTTCAGGGAAGGTGAGTCAGCCACCTCCCTGGGCAGCCTCTGCCAGTGCCCAACGACCCTTTCCATGAAATTTTTTTTTTCCTAATGTCCAGCCTAAACCTCCCCTGGTGGAGCTTGAGGCCATTCCCTCTCATCCTGTCCCCTGTCACTAGGGAGAAGAGCCCTAATCCTTATTTCCTCTCATCCTCTCCCTGCCCTCCCTGATCCAGAGCTCCTCCCCAGCTTCCCTGGAGCCCCTTTCCACACTGGAAGCTTTTCCAAGGTCTCCTCACAACCTTCTCTTCTCCAGGCTGAGCAACCCCAACTCTCTCAGCCTGTCCTCATCCAGGAGGTTCTCCAGCCCTCGGATCATCTCCGTGGGCTCCTCTGGACTCACTCCAAGAGATGGACATGGTTTAGTGTTTGAAAGGAATGGTTGGACTCGATGACCCGATGGGTCTCTTCCAACCTGGTGATTCTATGATTCTATGATCCATGTCCTTCCTGTGACAAACGAGCCTGGAAGCCTCATGGACCTTCCCCACACAGAACCAAGAGGTTTTCCAATACGTTTTGCTTTGGGAACTAAATCGGAAGTACCACAAATGTGTCACAGAAAGACTGAACCAAGTGACATTCCCTATTTTATTGGAAACAAGGACCTTGCAAATAATTTCTGACTTCAAAGAGAGGTTTTGAATAAGCTCTGCATGGAGGTTTCACAGAATCATAGAATCACCAGGTTGGAAGAGACCCATCGGATCATCAAGTCCAACTATTCCTATCAAACACTAACCCATGTGCCTCAGGACCTCATCCACCCATCCCTTAAACACCTCCAGGCAGCTTCCACTATTCCCGAGAAGAATTTTCCATCCTGAGTAGGGAGATGTAATTTAAAATAAAAGTTTTGTTGTTTTTTTTTTTTAAGATCCAAATTCATAATAATGACTCAACCACGCAGAAGCCATTTCCAGTACTGTGCACCCTTCTCCATGGGCTCATTCTGTCTCCATAAGCACATCACTGAGGCTCTGGGACCCACTTAGAACCTGTCAGATCTCACCAGTCCTCTTGGAGTCAAGCATTCCCCTCATGGGCTGTTCAGAGAAAGGGAACTTTTATAAGGAACTCAGAGTTCCTAGAAGCCAGAGCTTCCCTCAGCTCTGTGTGCACAGGCAGAGAGAAGATTTTTGATAGGAATGGTTGGACTCGATGATCCAGTGGGTCTCTTCCAACCTGGTTGTTCTATCATTCTATATCCAAGGATCCTGCTATAGGATGTTCAGTATAATCCATGTTCTGAACTTAAATCACATACAAAATGCAGATGAATATAATGTCTCTTATTGCAAACTACAACACAGATGAATATAATGTCTCTTATTGCAAACTACAACACAGATGAATATAATGTCTCTTATTGCAAACTACAACACAATTTCCAGTTGTCCCAAAAGAAGTGTTTCCCATAGAAACCCTTCGCTGATCAGGAAGGGAACTTGGGGGAAAAATCCAAGAATGAACATTTATACAGTTAAGCTGGAAGTTTCGCATGAAACCATCGAATCCCTGAACTAGTAGACGCAGGTGAAACGTTAGAGCGAAATCTTCCCTCCTGCAAAACACAACTTGCAGAGGAGTCTAGAAAATACAGGCAGAATTCAAATTACTTACTGATTCTTCTCTGCTGGCATGATGAAAAGGGGAAGGAGAGGCAGAGGAGCAAAACACAGGCTAGAGCTGAAGTCATCTCGGACTCTCCGGGCAGTGTGGCTGCACAGGCTTCTCTCGCGACCAATTTTTAACCTGCAGGTTCGCCTCTGCTCCCCATTAGTGCCTGTGGTTTGCTATTTATGAAGTTGCATTCCTTCCTCTGAAGTTCTTATTCTCTGATGCTGGACGCGGGGTGGACGTCATTTCTGGCTGCGGCTCCACAGAGAACGTTACAAAAGTAAACAATATGAGAAACTCATCAGGAGAGAAGTTTAATTTTTTTTTTTTTTTTTTTTTAGCCCAGCTTGCACCAAAATAGGTCAGAAAATTCCAGAATTAAACAGATTCTTTTTGGATTGTTTTTTTTTTTTTTTTAATTTCTTCTTCATGGACACAGAATAGACGGATGATTCATCGCCCTATCCCTCACAGATTTTTCCTTCTGAAACTGTTCAGAAGATCACAAAAGCTATGAGACATCTGGACTTGACTACAGTTTCAAAAAGGTTCTTTAAAGTCCCAGAAAAAAAACCCAAACAATTTTACCACTCGTACTTGGGGTAGAGTCATTGAATCCTCTCCCAGCCCCAAAGAGAAGCTCTCACATCCCATTTAAGAAAGGGACTGGGTGGACTCACTCGATTTAGACACTCTTGGTCTTATTCCCCCACCCCAGGCTTCTCTAGAGGAAGGATGCATCTCCGAAGCGATGGCATGAAAGGAAGGTGCATTTTGCTGCTTCGTGACTGAGAAGGAATGAGCCTCAACCCAACATTTTCCATCAGTCGGTCTCAATCCAACACTTTCCATCAGTAGACACAGAGCAGATTGAGAAATCCACCCAGAGCAGCCAAAGAAAACCTGCCCAAAGAAAACCTTAAAGCCGCTAAAACACGAAGGAAATTGCAAGTTAAACTGCGACCTGGGAAGAAGGTTAGTCTGGAGACCTGAGAAATTCCCCGTCGCACGTTCTCACTGTGCGACTGCGAAACCTGTCGGTGTGTTGGTCATACAAACACCCCTGAGGACACAGGCAGGAAAGCCCCAGGAAACAGTAGCTTAAAGTGTTGTAGCAGCAGGATCCTGAGGGATTTACCTAAAGAGTTTTTTTTTTTTCCTCTCATTCTGACCTCAGACCTCCCGTGTTCAGGAAAATCCTGTGGCTGCGCACGATTCCTGAAGGTGCCTGGGTGCAGGCGCTGGTGAACCGTGCACGTTCGCCACAGCAGGCGAATAAATACCGTGAGGTTTATATTCCGGGAAAGGCTGCGGCAGGCAGATTTTATATTTCACGTTTTACTGCGCCAAGAAGATTTATATGGAAAATCAAGTTCATTTTCATGTGTACCTAGGTGGGATTTGTATGATCCTGATTCTCTGGGGCATGTGCCAGCTCATGTTACACACAGCAAGGGAGATTTTGCTCTCAACCCACAGTAAAAGGAGGTTGTGGTGGAGAGGAGGGAGCTGGGCTCTTCTCCCAAGGGACAGGGGACGGGACGAGAGGGAATGGCCTCGAGCTCCACCAGGGGAGGGTCAGGATGGACATCAGGATGAAATATTTCACAGAAAGGGTCATTGGGCATTGGAACAGGGGTTGAGTCCCCTTCCCTGAAGGGGTTTAAGGGACGGGTGGATGAGGTGCTGAGGGACATGGGTTAGTGTTTAATAGGAATGGTTGGACTCGATGATCTGATGGGTCTCTTCCAACCTGGTGATTCGATGATTCTATGATTTCCTCTGAGAAAGAAAAAGCACAGCCTGAGTTTGGAATAAGTTTGCAAAGAAGGCTCAGAAGGCAGAGAGAGAGGAGTATGAAATGATCACTCTCTTCCCCTAATATAGAGCTGTGACAATATGATGCCGTTAGTGCGCATCCATCTTCATAGAATCATAGAACAACCAGGTTGGAAGGGACCCATCGGATCATTGAGTCCAACCATTCCTATCAAACACCAAACCATGTCCCTCAGCACCTCGTCCACCCATCCCTTAAACACCTCCAGGGAAGGGGAATCAACCACCTCCCTGGGCAGCCTGTTCCAGTGCCCAATGACCCTTTCCGTGAAAAACTTCCTCCTAATCTCCAGCATAAGTCTCCCCTGGTGGCGCTTGAGGCCATTCCCTCTCGTCCTGTCCCCCTGTCCCTTGGGAGAAGAGCCCAGCTCCCTCCTCTCCACAACCTCCTCTCAGGGAGTTGCAGAGAGTAATGAGGTCTCCTCTCAGCCTCCTCTTCTCCAGGCTAAACACCCCCAGCTCTCTCAGCTGCTCCTCATAAGGCCTGTTCTCCAGCCCCTTCACCAGCTTCGTTGCTCTTCTCTGGACTCACTCCAGAGCCTCAACATCCTTCTTGTGCTGAGGGGCCCAGAACTGAACACAGGATTCAAGGAGCGGCCTCCCCAGTGCTGTGTACAGAGGGAGAATAGCCTCCCTGGACCTGCTGGTGTATGAGGGAGGAAAGAAAGCAAAATAATAAAATAAAAATAATTCTGTGCCTTTCAGCATTGATCAGTGTGAGGAGACAGGAGTTATTCTTAAGAAAGTCATGTTATCTTCTTTACTTTGGCATCAACATAAATATGATTATTTCTCTCTCCAATTTAAATGCTCTGCATTTGCTCCCACAGTAAAAGGAGGGTGTGGAGAGGAGAATGCTGGGCTCTTCTCCCAAGGAACAGGGGACAGGACAAGAGGGAATGGCCTCAAGCTCCACCAGGGGAGATTTAAGCTGGACACTAGGAAAAATTTTTTCACAGAAAGGGTCTGCAAAGGTGGTTCAGCTAGAACTCAGAATAACCGAGTTTCCCAGATTTTAGCATTTCTGGGTCCTTCAGGACAAATCAAAGTCATGGCAACTGATTATTACAGATAAAATACACTGGTTTTTCCTCAATGATGTTGTAGAAACCTTATTACAGTCTATTTTATAGCAGAAAATGGGGAGTGAGGGCAGAAAGCCTTGTCACCCACCCCACCAAGAGCAAGCCTTTCACCTGAAGTGACAATTAATGTCCGTCCAGCCGATGTTTGAAGGTGCTGCTGTCACCGGGTGGACAGGTCTTCAGTCTTTGCAGACTCCTCAGTCCAGGACCCTGCTAGGTGGGGAGCGAAGGAGCCCACGATGTTGTAATAGTGGAGAGTTACCAGGAAAAAACACATTACTTCCATAGAAGCCTAGTAGGTCATTAGGAAAGGAAGGTTCTTGCCAACTATTCAGAAAAAATGTTTCTTTATCAAGTGGGGAGTAGCCATGAAACGCCAGAGAGAAAGAGATGTAACTCACATGGAATGAAGAATGGGCAAAGGTCACCTGGGAGGTCATCTTGGAAACAACTGACATCAGATTTGCTTTGTCCGAAGAAATAGAACCATGAGTCAATCAGAATCCTAGTGCTACAGGTAAGAAATTAAAAGAATCATAGAGTTACCAGGTTGGAAGAGACCCACTGGACCATCAAGTCCAACCATTCCCACCACTCTCTAAACCACGTCCCTCAGGACCTTGAAGAAAAAGGGAATTATTCAATCCAAGGCAAATAAAGTATCTGTGAGCAGTAATTATGTTTTCTGCTAAGTATTAATGACAGCAGAACAGAAGAAACAAACAAACCCACATTTAAAAATCCTTTAAAGACAGACATTTAAGTAAAAAAAACCCATGAGCATGTACAGAAAATGTGTTTAGCATTTGATGGGAATGGTTGGACTCGATGATCCAACAGGTCTCTTCCAACCTGGTGATTCTATGATTCTATGAAAAACTCAAACTTGGTAAAGTCAGGAATGCTCAGTGATGAGAAACAGCATTCGTTTCCCTCGACAACAATCAGCGCAGGACAGTGTGGTCACAGAATGGTGCTCGTTATCCTGCACTTATTCTAAAGGAAATTAATCAAAGCATAAATGTGCATCACACCAATATACACTATTTGAACAAATAAGTCTTGTGCAGATGAAGGCAGCGCTCGAGATGCCTTGACACTCTTCTAGAAGCCCCCAAACCATTTCTCTTAAATCTGCAGCACTTTCAGGCATCATTTCTATTCATTTACGGTAGTAAAATAACCGTAGAAATTAAAGAGCAGCTGGTTTATACAGAGAGTTCTTGAGCTGAGCAAGACACGGTGTCTCCACAGGGTGAGGTCATTCCTACCTTTATTTTCCTTGGACTTACTTTACACCTTTCCACGCTCAGATCTGAGGAGTAGAAATCCCTGCAAATCACAGCTCTAACACAGTTTAACCACAGCAGCCGATCAGAAAGGGCTTGGAGGCAGCTCCGTTATTTCTGTGCCTGTTTAAAAAGGGCAAATTCACAAGTAGCTGATGTATCTGAGCTTGTTATTACCTGATGGGGCAACATCTTCCAGATTCGTGAACATCATTTCTGAAGCATGAGGGATTTAAAAAAAAGAGTGAGCTCTAGATTCTGTTTTTTTGGGCTTCACTGTCAAAGTGGTTTTGGACGCAATGCGGTGCCAGGTTAGTTCCACCTTTCCCCTCCCCAACTGGAGCTGAGATCACGAATGAAACCAGCACACAAACAAACAACAAAGAGAAAAGCTCGTACCAGTTGAAATATTTTCCATCTCTGTGTTTTGAACCCATCTCTGCCAAGCGAAGGACAAAAGTCAGAAGGAAAAAAGTTATTTTTCAGCCTTGGAAGGTCAAGTTCTAAAAATAAGTGAAAAACACCTACAATCTCTCAAAGGGTATGTGAAGTGTTTTGCAGTGCTTCTTATATATTTATCATTGTAAGAACCTGTGTTATTTAAAAGACGGCGAGTAAGAATTTCAAAATCCATCTCGTCTGTTCCTTCTTAACGAAGGACCAACAGAACCAGTGGCATCTGCACAAAGACTCCTCTACCCTGCTCCCTGCAACTGACTCCACAACCACCTCCAGCAGCCTCCTGGTGGTTTATATTCCAGCTGGTACAAAATGTTGCTGAGGGATGCTAAGCCCACGGCTTCTGTTCTTATCTACCATGGACTCGGAAGCAAACCAGTCTCTTTCCTCATAGAATCACAGAATCACCAGGTTAGAAGAGACCCACCGGATCATTGAGTCCAACCGTTACCCTGGTCCATCCCTTCCCGAGCAAACGTCTTTGCTTAAAGCATCAGCTGCAGAGCTTGAGGTGCTGAGGGAGCTTCCTGGGGACTTGGATGGGCTCAGGGCAGACCTGAATCCTCCAGATTCTAGAGGTACCAGGATTGCACCCACCCCAGCATCTCCCACAGTATCTCTGACAGAGGATCTTTTATTTTTTATAAATATATATATATATATAGAATCATAGAATCACCAGGTTGGAAGAGACCCACCGGCTCATTGAGTCCAACCATTCCATGCTTGCTTCTGTTCCACTCCTGAGGAGACCAGTGAGAAGCCCGAGCCACCAGAATTCCACAGCAGTTATTTTTTCAGCTTGTTTTGAACGTTATTATCCAACATTTGCACATTCCAAAGATATGTGCCGTGGGAAGGACTGGATGCTGACGGCTGAGGCAGAACCTGCAGCCCTGTCCTACCTTGCTCCCGTTTGCTTCCAGACAAAACAAAAACCGGCTCTCAAAAGCCTGCGAAAAAGAGTCTGCAAAACATGATTTTACAGCTTGATTATGTACAAATACTTATTTAATCCGTTGCTAAAGCACAAACTCAACAAATAAAGATTCCTTCGTGATAGGAATGGTTGGACTCGATGATCCCGTGGGTCCTTTCCAACCTAGTGATTCTATGGTTCTATCTGTACTTGGAGTTATTTGCAGCCCTGAGGCAACACTACTTACCAAATAATGTAAAGAGCAGCATCAACGGGAGACAGATTCCTTGACACAAACACCTGAAGTGATGCAAATACACACCAAATCCATCAGTCAGTTCCTAAGAACATCCCTGTCCCCTCCCCATACGCCTCATTCTCTGCAGGATGGAATAATCCACTAAAGGTCGTGGTTTGTTACATGTTTGAGGAGTTCCAGCTTGCTGCAGTCTGCTTTTTGTCTCTAACTTTGGCTTCCTCAGGAAAGCGAGGCGCTGACGGGCACTTTTAGAAGCACTTTTATCGTTTCTCTCATTTAATCGATGGCAAACGATGGAGAACCAAGCCTGCAAAACACGGCTCCACCATGCAACTTAACCTTATCATTCGTTCTTCTTGTTCTCTACTGATGGAATTTGACTCCTGTCAGTAAAGCCTTTTAGTGAAAGCCACAACAGAGGTCCAAGTCTATCCAGAGAACACCCTGAACACCATCCTTCGTTTAAAATATGGTCCAGAACCTCTCAGTGACTGAGTTTTGATCATTTGATGCGTTGCCACCAGGAAGGTTGTGGCGTGGACAAAAGCTCTGCACTCCTGCGTCCCACACTGATAATCTTAGAATCATAGAACAACCAGGTTGGAAGAGACCCATCGGATCTTCTAGTCCAACCATTCCTATCAAACACTAAACCAAGTCCCTCAAGACCTCATCCACCCGTCCCTTAAACACCTCCAGGGAAGGGGAATCAACCACCTCCCTGGGCAGCCTATTCCAATGCCCAATGACCCTTTCTGGGAAAAACCTCCTCCTAATCTCCAGCCTAAATCTCCCCTGGCGGAGCTTGAGGCCATTCCCTCTTGTCCTGTCCCCTGTCACTTGGGAGAAGAGGTCATCACCCTCCTCTCCACAACCTCCTTTCAGGTAGTTGGAGAGAGTAATGAGGTCTCCTCTCAGCCTCCTCTTCTCCATCTTACCTCTTCCAAAATGCCTGAGACGTGGTGTCACCACAATCCTGTCTGAAGAGAACCAAACCACCTGGAAGCAAAGCGCTGTTTGCAAAACTGAGGTCAGGAGGCCAATCCGAAGGGCCCATAATCTGTCCTGGCTCTCAGTTTCTGTACGAGCTCTCAGTCCATTTCGCTTCACCTCTCGTTTACGCCTGCCAAAGACAAACTGTGACCAACCAGAAGCCCAAGGGGCTGACAAGGCAGCTGCACGTGCAGATCACGAAGTGCCATCTCCCACCCTCCCCTCCCTCTCAAAATCTTGCTGCAACAAGGCTGAGAAACGAAGGCGAGCGCTGCCAGAGCTCCTTCTCCACACAGCCACCCTGCTCAGAATCAGTCCCCAGCCGATGTCGCAATCCTACACCCAAGAGAGTTGTTAAAACCTTACAGGAAACCTCACACATTTTTTCCTTCACTATTCATGCCATTTTCTATCAGGCACAACAAAGGCTTCGAAGACTGGATTAAGCTTATTTGCAACAATGAGCTACTGCTGCTCCAGGAGCCAGCGGGAGCTCAGACTCATTGAGGGAACTGGGAATAATTAACTGAATTTCAGTGGAAAAAAAAGGAGAAGACTAAAGGCTGTTTTGACCAAGCGAGATGCAAACTGATGCGATGGTTAAGCCATCACATCTTGCTGGGAATTATTGCTGGGAGGATCATTGATGCTTAGAGCGTGCAGGGGTTTTTTTTCAGTAAAAGTGCTTTGGCTGTGTCTCCCTTTTTGGGTTTTGCTACTAAAAGCCACCTCCCAGAGTCATAATGACAATAACACAGCTCTACTGATGATTTTTACTCGTTGCTCAGCATGCACTAAGTCACTTAAAGCTCTCAGGGGTGGCAGACCTTAAAAACATAAGCTTTGCTAAGTAGATTGGGTTTTCTTTTTGCTCTAAATGATGCATATAATTCACCTCCGTGGTCAAACCTTCGTATTGTGTAATCCGGGGGTCTTCAGCAGGAGCGTAAACAGGAATTGTCTCATTCCAGAAAGGACTGGAAGTGCTCGGCGCTCTGAGATCACACGTGTAGGTGGGCAGACAGCATGTACGCTCCTCAACTGCCTGGGGACCTCTCTTGGGGATCGCTGGTTTGGGGTTTGACCGTGTCCCAAGACTTTGGAACTCCAAAGAAACATCTGGCATCGACTCCTTCGTAGGCAGAACTGCTGAACCTGAGGGGCCCTGGAAATCTGCTTGGATGCGAGGCTGGAGCTGTCGGCACGTGATTAGTTCAGCAGTCGGACATCAAGGCACATACTGTGAACGAACACTACTGCTTCTGTACCTATATAAAAGTATCACACAGATGAGTATTTGCTGTCCTCGACTCGCTGCCTCCTCGCCACAAGCCATGAGCCGCCTGCCACGCAGCTTCAAAAAAAAACAGATCCAAGTTTCCATCAGGCCTTTCAGCAAGGAAGATCCCAAGGAACTTGACAACCTATTCATACCTAATACCACCCCAACGCAGACACCTTTGGGACAGAGAGCGCTGCCAAACACAGAACAGAAAGAAAAAAAAAAAAAGGGAAACATTTGGCTTGGGGCTCCAGAGAAAACCTCACTTTTTATAGAGAAAGCCAAGGAACGGTCAGCATCCATTCACGGGAGACAGAACCTGGCTTTCTGCGGCTGCATCCCAAAGACCCACAGAGAGAATCTGACCCTCTCGGTTTATTCTGCCTCAGAAGTGGGAAGACGCTCTTCCCACCGAGCCGGAGCAGTAGCTCCGACCCCCACGTTCAGACAGACCACAAAGCTGCCCTTTCTGTGGGCATCGCAAGGCGACTGCAAGAAATTTTCCACGCCAGGAGTTATATTAAGCAAACTCCTTCAGCTCTGCTGGATACAGGCAGCAAAAAGCCATAGCTTTTAAACAAGTCTTGATTCAGGATTAATGATTGCTTTTTTTTTTTGATGTTTCCTCTCTTACTGACTGTGAGGCCATTTTTTTTCCCTTCCCGTTTGCTCTTTTTCACATAATCTCTCCATCACAATTAGCTGTACTGCTTGCATCCAAAAAAAAAAAAAAAAGCCCCATGTCAAAAACCAGAAGGAAAATCTCAAATGTGATTTCACAGCTGGAAAGAAGCAAACCCAGCACCGAGTAATCGGGTCTGCTCAGGACATCAGTGATCAACAGGCCCTGCTTGAGATGCTCCGTAGAAACGCAACGTGTGGTTTGCAGGAGACGTAAACCTTTTCACTGCTGAAAATTTGAGTTAATTTGTACGAAGAAGAGGAAAGGGCAGATCCCTGTTGATCCCCCACTCTGATTAGGGGAATGCTGACAGCTTCAGCTCAGAAGTCTCAGCTTTGTTTTGTCCAAACTCGACTTTTCCAAGTAGTGGATGGGACAGAGAAAGGGAAAAGGCGTCAGCGTCAGTGCAAAACTCATCTCATCCCAGGAGGAGCTCATGCACTTAAGCCCAGTTTGAATATGAGCAGTTTAACACTTGCAGAAATATGGCTTTTCCTTACACAAGGGAAATGCAGAAAAAAGCCTTCCTGAATTATAATTCAAGGGTATCATTCCTCGATTATAATTCAGTTCTTCAAGTGCAGGTGCTTTAGAATCATAGAATCATAGAGTAACCAGGTTGGAAGAGACCCATCGGATCATCGAGTCCAACCATTCCTATCAAACACTAAACCAAGTCCCTCAGGACCTCATCCACCCGTCCCTTAAACACCTCCAGGGAAGAGGAATCAACCACCTCCCTGGGCAGCCTATTCCAATGCCCAATGACCCTTTCCATGAAAAACTTCCTCCTAATCTCCAGCCTAAATCTTCCCGGGTGGAGCTTGAGGCCATTCCCTCTTGTCCTGTCCCTTGGGAGAAGGGCCCAGCTCCCTCCTCTCCACAACCTCCTTTCAGGTAGTTGTAGAGAGCAATGAGGTCTCCCCTCAGCCTCCTTTTCTCCAGGATAAACCCCCCCCAGTTCTCTCAGCCGCTCCTCATAGGGCCTGTTCTCCAGCCCCTTCCCCAGCTTTGTTGCTCTTCTCTGGACTCGCTCCAGAGCCTCAGCATCCTTTCTTCAGAGTCAGGATGACTCGGAGATTCATGGAGGGATATAGGAAGCACTGGTAGATTGTCAAGGCTGTTCTTTAAAGTGGTCTCATAATCCATATGTAAAATCAGAATCTTGAATATGAAAAAAGAAAATGGGTTTATTATTATTATAGCAGAACCTTAGCCTTCCACAAAACTCAATTCTTTCTCTTACGGCGGTGGGAGAGCACAGCACTGCCTCAATCTTTTTTTGCTTCTACCCCTACTTCAACCGATTAGTCGCTTTTGTTAGGTTTTGAGCAAACAAGAACGAATCTTTTTTTTTTTTTTTTTTTTTTTTCCTGGAAACTTTCATACTTCGTTAATTGCTCCTAAAGCCTTGACCACAGAAGCATGCCAGCTCCTCAAGGCTGAGCAGAGAATGACAAACCTGGTATCTTCAAGACCAGAGCCTGTTACATCACACAGCAGCATTTTCCCTCTGTGTTGCTGTCCCTCTCGCCGTGTTTGCCTGCAGTGCAGCGTTCCAGAGGTTTCCTGTCACAGATAATTACGGCTGTCACGGGAATGAATAGACAACGATGTTCACAGGGCCCACGCACTGGGGGTGGAGAAGGACAGGTATCGTCCTCAGCAGCGAGAGCGGTTTTGTCTCTTTGAAAAGAGAGATCTCATACAATGTGAAGAGGAATTTTCAAACAGAAAGAAGAGCACAGAGCCAGGCCGCCAAGCCCTCAGCCACCTTTGGTTAGGTCAGAGCATTCCAGGCACAGCTATTCGCATGCAGAATCATAGAATCATAGAACAACCAGGTTGGAAGAGACCCATCGGATCATCGAGTCCAACCATTCCTATCAAACACTAAACCATGTCCCTCAGGACCTCATCTACACGTCCCTTAAACACCTCCAGGGAAGGGGAATCAATCACCTCCCTGGGCAGCCTATTCCAATGCCCAATCACCCTCTGTGTGAAAAATTTCCTGCTAATCTCTAGCCTAAATCTCCCCTGGTGGAGCTTGAGGCCATTCCCTCTTGTCCTGTCCCCTGTCCCTTGGGAGAAGAGCCCAGCTCCCTCCTCTCTACAACCTCCTTTCAGGTAGTTGTAGAGAGCAATGAGGTCTCCTCTCAGCCTCCTCTTCTCTAGGCTAAACACCCCCAGCTCTCTCAGTTGGGTCTCCCCACTTGGGCCTCACAGCACACGGGAGGGAATGGCTGTGCTACCTGGTCCAGACTGCTGTAAAGTTATTAACAGGTATAGAATTAGCGAATTGTGGGATAATTTGGGTTGGAAGGCACCTTCAAGCCCATCCAGTGTCACCCCTGCCATGGGCAGGGACACCTCCCACTGGATCAGGGGCTCCAAGCCCCATCCAACCTGCCCTTGAACCCCTCCAGGGATGAGGCAGCCACCTCTGCTCTGGGCAACCTGTCTAGGGCCTCTCCATCCTCACAGCAAAACATTTCTCCCTGAGATCTCATCTCAGTCTCCCCTCTTTCAACTCAAAACCTCATCCTCTCCCTGCACTCCCTGATCACGAGCCCCTTTCCCAGCTTTCCTGCAGCCCCTTTCCCTACTGGAAGCTGCTCTAAGGTCTCCCCAGAGCCTTCCCCAGGCTGAACAACCCCAACTCTCTCAGCCTGTCTTCTCAGCTGGAGGTGCTCCAGCCCTCAGATCACCTCTGTGGCCTCCTCTGGACTCGCTCCACCAGCTCCATGTCCTACCTGTGCTGAAGGTACCAGTCGAAAGAATCAATCCAAGAGACCCATTTCCCAAAAACTGCTCATTTCACCAGAATCAGGAATTGTGCAACCAAAAAGCCCCTTGGCTACCAACTGCTTGCTTTTCCTGCTACACACACTATCTGCTCGTCTTTTCATCTCTTCTCACAGGCACAGTTTATTTTCATAAGCTTTGGGACAATTACCGGCTTTATCCAAAAATTGTGCTTCTTTGTACATGATTTATAAAGTCAAAGGAAAATTCAACACCATCCGGACTACGGGTTGTTTTATTTTTTTTTCACCCCCAAAGAAATGGAAAAATGGCACAGACAGAGGCTTGCAAGTGGTAGGAAGACGGAGTCTAGAGACTAACCCAAATCTCCTGAGTTCCCAAGAAAATATCACACCAGAAATCTCACAGGAACGAACTGGCTGTGGAGATTCCTGGCAATTCCTTGTCCTGACTCCACCCAAAGCTGCAGAGCAGCCACAGAAGCAAACCCAGTATTTGTCACAATATTTTTCGGTATCGCAGCCTATGTAAAGGCTCAGAGTGAGTCTCTGCTTTATCTAAACTGCTCTTCCCTTCCAAAGGTTGCAAGGACACACATTTAGCCCAACTCTGATGGTCACAGAATTTCTCTTAATTTTAATTCCACACGGAAAAAAAGACTTTTGACCCTCAGTACTTTTGCAATGCCTCCTTCACTAAAGGCCAATTACTTTTGGCCAGGACAGCAGTCAGTTTCTTCCATTAACCTTTACCGAAGCCAAAACACTCTGGGTGTAAGCGACATTGAGTTCCTGAGACACTGACAGTCAGAGAAATACCTATCATGAGAGTGGAATCTGAGAGCTCTCCTGGAACTCCAGCTGCCTTGTCACTCCTTGACATCTTTTCACTCTTTTGAATGCTTTCTGCACAAGCCATTACATCCTTTGACACTTCTTCCAGGAAAGTGCACACAATTCCAGGAACCCCACGCCTCAGGTGAATAAACAGCCATGACAAAAGCAACTTTCTACTGGCAAGGCCGGAGGCGATGCTGGAACGCCGAGTCTCTATTCACAAATGTGGTAAAGGGTACCATGAAGGCCAATATTTCCCGAGAAAATCAAATATCAATGCATGGCTTGGAGAGGAGACCTTCTGGAAAGAGTAAGGAACACGTCTAACCCTGTACACTCAGCAAAATCTGATCTCACAGCCTGAGATCATTTGCTGGCTTCAAGTCACATCTGGGACTTACTCCTAACACAGCGGGAGGAGAAGCTGCGTCTAGAGAGGTCCAAGTTCCACTTCTAAATATCCCTATAAAACAGGAGCTTTGGCCATTTGGTGCTGCAGGTGCCCCCTCCCCTCCCTTTCTTTTTTTTTTTTGTTGTTGTTGTTAGATGAGGTTTGTGGTGGCCTCTAGCGGAATACGGAACAATTGGGATAGCCGTGGAATGGGGAGCAGGGCACGTGCAGCCACCTACAACGCCAACCAGGCCTTCAGCTGAGCTCGGTTTAAAGCGAGACGCATTTGCTACGAAGGCTGATGTCTGTGCTCCAGCCCAAGTGACCCACTGGTTTGTTCTGAGCCCCAAGAGAAGGGTCAGTCTTGTATTGTCACCATCATTCACGCTGCTCTAGTGCTCCAGCTTGCCAGACTTGGCTTCTGACTTCCAGACACAAAGATTAATAATGAGCAACCACACTATTTGACCAGAGTTATAACACCTTCCTTCACTCCATTCCCTAAACAAGCCCTCACACTCATAGAGAACATGAGGTTACTTACTCTCCCACTCCCCAAAAGTCCTTCCCCAGCTTTCCTCCCTTCAGGTACTGGAAGCTGCTCTAAGGTCTCCCTGGAGCTTTTCTCTTCTCCAGAATGAACAAGCCCAATTCTCTCAGCCTGTAGAACTTCTTCTGCCTCTTTGCTAGTGACCCTGTGTTGCTCTTGACCTGCAGGAGTTCACTGCCCAGTGTTTAACATTACTTTTCTGTTTAAATGACATCATTGCTGAAGCGCTATTTAAAATTATTGCTCTCCAGACACTCTTCATATCCTTTCTGCAATCATCTCTTCCAGCACAGTCAGACACTGCTCTGCTGCCAGGAAGGTGGTGTCATGGCTTAGTATCTTGTCCGAGATGGGAATGGCGCTGCCCAGAGCACCTTCCCACACTGCAGCTGAAAGAAAGGCCACAGCATCTTGTTCTGTGTTTCATTTCTCAGTAACATTTGTTAACAACTACACAGAAAATTCCTGTGTTCTGGGTCTCCTCCATACAACACGAGGTTCATGGATTTCTGGACCAGAATTGAGAAGCTGTTTGAAAACTTGTGTTTGATCATAAATCAAGCTCAGTAATTACCTTTTTAGTAAAAACAGCCCTAGCTGACAGTTTCCAGATGCCACAATGGGTTCGGAGTGCTGCCATGGGCCTTGCTCAGGGTCCAGGAATCGAAGCAGAATCCATTTTCACTAGAGCACCTGTAGCAGCTTCGGCAATGTGGATCTCAACCGGTTCCACGTGACAACTGCTGATCTGTGTGACGCTGCAGGGAGCAGGTCAGAGGAAGAGAACTGCTTCACCTTAGCAGTCAAGAAGCAGCCTATGAGACAGTCCTGAGGAAGGAAAAACCAGTAACTCTCAGCAAAGGAAATACAGGAAACCCTCCTGGAACATCGATGTGATGCTGGGAAACCTTGACTCAAGCAAGAAAGAGTATTTTAAGCCCCCTGCGTTTAGCAAGCAGGGGGTATAATCAACCGAAACCTTCACTTTCCAGAGAACTGATAAAATCTGGGACTCCACCGTCCTCTGGATCGTTTCATATGCTGTTGGGTGGAATTCCACCAGTGGCCTGAGCACAGTTCCAAGGAACTCAGGACTTCTGGGAAGGCATTACAAAGCTACACTGCAACCATTCATGACCTGTGTTCATTACTGGCTTGGTTCCTCCTCAAATCCACAGCATTCTGCAAAGAAAACATTCTTTCCACTTCAAGCAAGCTCCTCCATCCAGAAGCCAGTCTGGTTCAGGCATCCAGACTCTTCTTGCCCCACGTTCCCCCCTTATTCAGAATATTCAGCTTCCACGATGCCAAATCAATAGTGACACTCGATACATTTGTTCTTTTAATTCTAGATCTGTTTGGGTTTGGGGTTTTTTTCAGGTAGAAATGAAGGAAAAGCAATTGTTAACGTGACCACTCCAACCTGCAACTGCTACTACAGTTCATAGAATCACAGAATCACCAGGTTGGAAGAGACCCACCGGATCATCAAGTCCAACCATTCCTATCAAAATGAGCTCTAGCACTCATTGTTTTCTGAATCTTAATATTTGCAATGAAAAGATAAGGCTCAGTTGGTGAATTCTGTGTTTCACATCAAAGGGAACTGAGATTATAGAATTACAGAATGGCTTGAGTTGGAGGGGACCTTAAAGCCCACCCAGTTCCAAGCCCCTGCCATGGACAGGGATACATTCTACTGGATCAGGTTGCTCAAAGCCCTGTCTGACCTGGCCTTGAACACCTCATAGAATCATAGAATCACCAGGTTGGAAGAGACCCACCGGATCATCGAGTCCAACTATGACAAAACCAGTGAGGATTATTCTCGAGAGCCGGAGACCAGAAAATAAACCAGTCCATATTTCAGGACAAGGTCCATCTTGGATGCAGGTGTTCAGTCCAACAGGCCACGTAAGTCGTGTAGCTGCACGATATGGCTGAACACACATTCCAACACGTGTGTTTCAGTACCACCCCCCCAGCAAACCCCGAAGGGCAGCACACCTCATCACGGGATTGCTCACATTATTTCATTTTTGAGGACAGGTGCCAAAGGAGCAGACCTCTCTCACAGCAGGAGAGGATTTATTTTATATGTAGAGAATGCAAGTATGCTCTTCACTTCAATAAAAAAGCAAAGAACAAGAGAGGGTGGGACTCAATATACAGTTTTTTCGAGTGATTTGTTCCCTTAAGATCTGCTTTACAAAACCTGCCTGGTATTTAGCCTTGAGCTTGTTACCTTCCCCAAAAGTTAAAAACATGTCCACTGCTCTGAGAAGCAAGAAAGCTGTTACTGTGTTAGAAGTCATGTTGCTAAAACTCTAAAGTATTTTTAAACTTAAATAAGACACTGGGGGTAACCTGAATAGGCTGCCCAGGGAGGTGGTTGAGTCACCTTCCCTGGAGGTGTTTAAGACACGGATGGATGAGGTATTGAGGGACTTGGTTTAGTGTCAGATAGGAATGGTTGGACTAGAAGATCCGATGGGTCCCTTCCAACCTGGTTGTTCTGTGATTCTGTGAAAATTCACCGCTCTCCAGTTTTCCCCAAGACCAGTGGGAGCAACACCAGCTCCCAAGATTCAAACACACATCAAACCCCTTTGTGAAGTGAACTGGATTTTACATTACACTGAAATAACCTCCCTGCTTCTCCATCTGCCCAGGATCCCTGCCAGGAATTAAAACAAAGAAACATGCGCACTCTTTGTAGTCAATCGAGAGCTTCGAAATTTGTTTTTAAGCTCAGATACAACAACATCTGTTCTGAAGAAATCCCATTTAAAGAAAAGTCGATGCTAATTTAGAAACCGAATATTTTTAACAAGTCTGCTTCTCCCACAACTCCTACCAGAGAGACTTAATAGGTAACAGATCCTCTCAAATACCTTCTTGAATATATCCATCAATTCCAGCATTTTTGTCTTGGATTTTATGCCTTTTTGCTAGCAACCTCTAACTTCTGTGCCCAGTTAGAGAAGTGGATCGCTTCATGCAGGACTTCTGCAACCAAAAACCTGCAGAAAGCCAGGAGCCAGGAGGATCGAGAGGCTCCAAAGCGATCTGAACAGGCTGGATCCATGAGCTGAGACCAACAGTATGAGGTTTAACAAGGCCAAATGGTGGTTCCTGTGCTTCGAGCACAACAACCCTGAGCAGCTCCAGACTAGAAGTCTGGCTAGAAACTGACTGGAAGAGAAGGACCTGGGGGGGTTGGTTGCCAACGACTGACCATGAGCCAACAGGGGCCCAGGTGGCCAAGAAGGCCAAGGGCATCTTAGCTTGGATCAGAAACGGTGTGACCAGCAGGGCCAGGGAGGTTCTTCTCCCTCTGGACTTGGCACTGGGGAGACCAAACCTTGAGTCCTGGGGTCAGTTCTGGAAGGATGTCAGAAGGATGTTGAGGCTCTGGAGTGAGTCCAGAGAAAAGCAATGAAGCTGGGGAAGGGGCTGGAGAAGAAGAGAAGTGACTGAGAGAGCTGGGGGGGTTTAGCCTGGAGAAGAGGAGGCTGAGGGGAGACCTCATTGCTCTCTGCAACTCCCTGAGAGAAGGTTGTGGAGAGGAGGGAGCTGGGCTCTTCTCCTAAGGGACAGGATGAGAGGGAATGGCCTCAAGCTCCACCAGGGGAGGGTCAGGATGGACATCAGGATGAAATGTTTCATGGAAAGGGTCACTGGGCAGTGTCAGAGGCTGCCCAGGGAGGGGGTTGAGTCCCCTTCCCTGGAGGGGTTTAAGGGACGGGTGGACGAGGTACTGAGGGACATGGGTTAGTGATTGATGGGAATGGTTGGACTTGATGATCCGGAGGGTCTCTTCCAACCTGGTGATTCTATGATTCCCAGTATTATTGTTTGGATCAAGCAGCCCAGCTTGCGATGCCTCAGCCCCACCAGGGCTGGAAGCAAAGCCATACAGACACTAGGAATTTGCAGACTTCACGCCCTTCACTGTATACGCTACATTACTTTCAATCTAACACACATTAGGACAGCGCTTTTTACTTCCCCAGGAGCCCAATAAACCCTTCAATATTTACTGAAGGGGATTTTATGGTCTTCTTGTTTCAGGAAGGCATTTGTAGGAGCTCTGATCTTACAACACTTGCAACACCAGCCCTTCATTTGTGAAAATTAAACAGAAATAAACACAAATAGCTCTCTAACCTTCCCCTGCACATGCATACTCGATGCCGCAGTATTTGTTGGTCCGACAGCCAGAGATGGAACAAAACCACAGCCAGTCCTGCCGCTCCCTGTCCCGACACCACTACGGACATTCCAAAAGGCAAAAGCTGAGGAAAGATTATGAAGTTCTGGGAAAAGCTCCATTTCAGCTATTAATGCTCATTATCACATGTTCTACTGTCTATAAAGCCTTTTACAGATTACACAGGCTGAAGGAAGCGGAAACGTTATGAACCCAGAAAATCTTCCTAAACAAAAGGAAAATGTATGTTGCTGTGACCCTGCACCAAGCTCTTCTGTTGGTTTTCTCCCAGCGCTGCATTCGCTTTCCTTCTGTGTCCCTCTCGTGGCAACCAAGCAGCACTGTAACACCCGCAATGCAACAGCTCATTTATGAATTTTCGCTTTGTTGCTGCATTTTTTTTTTAAAGACTTTTCTTTCATTGAAATGTTGTCAGCGTACAGTTTTTCAAAACCCAACAACACGTGCTCCTCGCTCTCCCACTTTCTCCCGTGTTTCAGGGTTGGTAAAATTGAATTTTAATTTGAAGATTTGGTTTTGGGACGAGGCAAAAGGAAAAGCAGAGGGAGGCAGAAAACACTGACCTTTCAAACCAGTAAGAGCTACTTGAACATTAAACAAAAAAGAAGGAACTATGTTTAACTGCAGCCGTAAAGACAAGCAGATAAGACGGTAAAGTGATTAAATACGCATAATTAACATATTGATCAACAATACATTAATGGATTGCTAACCCCAGGGCTTATACAGACAGCACCATCAGGTATGTAAAGTGTGAGTACTCCTCAAGCATTCTTTGCCAAGAATTTGCTTTTCCCCCAACCTGAATTGCTTTATCCCAGGATAAAAATACAATTATTGGTGGTTTTGTTTTTTTTTTTTTACCCGGCCCTGTCATTTGAAGCAGCAGTTTTGCAAAGACTCCTTATGCTCAGTTTGATTGGCTCGGAACCCCCCAACGTCATCATGACACCTCCTAGCTCTATCTCCAAGGCTTGGAGCTTGCAGAGACCAATCAGTTCCTTCCTCTTGCTACCAGCTCGTTCGCAGCCCTCTCCTGTGCAGCCCTGAGTGGAGGATGTTATCAAATCCAGTGTCTTGGAATCGAAATGAGTTTCAAGGAAAGTCCTCTGGCAAAGCCAATTACTCTGAGTCAGCGCCGCCTTAATTCTCCCAACACCTAAACTGCTGCATGCACCAGTTTTACACATCGAATCATCAGCAATCTTTATTACCACCACTTCAAGACGAGCACCTTCAACTTTTTAGCTTGCTGAAGCAAACAGCAAGCACCCTTCTTCCAACTATATTCACCCATGTTTGTTCTTGTGGACAGCTTCTTCTTGGCTAAGTACATCCTGCAAATTCCACCTTCTAACCGTGCACAGAAAGGGTAAAGCCGCAGCATTCTCAGAGAATGTGTTCCAGTTTACCATTTAAATTTCATATTGGATGCACAACAGTGAAGACCGATGAGTCAGAGCACCACTTCTCTGCGCTAGCACAGACTGGAAAGAGAAAACTTCCACAAAACACGGCTTGCACAACAAATATTGTCTAGGAGCTTTGTGGCGCAGCCTGCACACGTGCCTCCAGGTGTCAGCCTTAAAAGCACCCAAGTAGCTCATAGTTTCCAGAAGGCAGTGACCTACAATTAAGCAATAATGTCATTAGGAAAAAACTTTTCACAGAAAGAGTCATTGGGCAGTGGCAGAGGCTGCCCAGGGAGAGGGTTGAGTCACCTTCCCTGGAGGGGTTGAAGGGACAGGTGGACGAGGTGCTGAGGGACATGGGTTAGTGTTTGACGGGAATGGTTGGACTCAACGATCCTGTGGGTCTCTTCCAACCTGGTGAGTCTATGATTCTATGAAACAGACACCCCCTTTTCACAAGCTCTGCCTCTATGTTTGTTTAAAGACTAACCACAGTCACACAATAACTAGGAGCCCAACGGCCTCAACTAGCTGCGAATCTAATCCCTTGTCAACATAGACCAAAAGGAACTGCAGGCTTTCCATACCCAACTCCTCCTGCTGTTTTGCTTCTCCCTTGTGTGAGGTGGGAGCAGAACACAACGTGCTGGGGACCTCCTCACATCCCTGCAGCCTCAGCACCACAGGTTTTCTGCCCCTGAACACACTGATGGTTGCTGCTGCCTCCACATCAGGAGCCAAATTTTCCTTCTGCCAGCACAGCCGGCTGAGGACCTGCGATTTTCAGCGAGTTTTCCAAGCTCCTCTTTAAAAGCATTCTTATTTTCTGTACAACGTAAGGGACAGGGAAAGGGATCCAGCAGCGCATCAAAACTTTGATCTGTTTCCAAAACCTTTCAGGATTCTGTAAGCCTGCCAAACGTCACAAGTACGTTCTGTTTTTCAATAAATAAGTGCTCATACCAAGCAGCCTACCTGCTTTATACATTTCTTCTTCAATGCCACTTTCATCCTCAGGTAGGATTTGACGTTTTCTCCCAGGTGTGCTTTTCTCTGAACTGCAAAACAGATAAATTCCAGTTTGTTTTAAGACAGCACCAGTTCAGTTCAGCCAGGGACGCTTTCCAACCCAACTTTCACTGGGTTTTAATTCAGCTGCATTTCACCTTTAGGAATGAAAAGTCTCAACATCCAAATTGTCTTGTAGCCTTGATGAACTTATGAATGGAATATGACGACTTAGTTAAACCGTGACAGTCATCGTTCAAGAGTCAATTTACCATTCTGCCTCTTGATTTTAGTGCCTCGTTGGATTAACCTACTTTAATCTAAATGCTAAATTATGTATGCATGCACGATAAACCACTGGTACAGTCTATTCCTTCCCAGAGGCTTAAAGCTAAAGATTAATTCAGTCTGTACACAGAAGTGATGATTCCGGTATTCTCTCTACTCGTTCTCTCCCCTCTGTACCTGATGAAAATATTCCTAGGACAAGGATGCTTTTCAAACTTCATCTAGATCACTTCAGGCTAAGAGCTGCAAGTCAGGTATGTGCTGTTTCAGTTCCAGACCCCCCTCACCACCTCCACAGGGGTCAATGACCACCACAGTCCCCCCAGACTCCTCCATAGGGGTCAATGGCCACCACAGCACCCCCCAAACTCCTCCATAGGGGTCAATGATGACCACAGCCGCCCCCCAACTCCTCCATAGGGGTCAATGATGACCTCATCCCCCCCAAGCTCCTCCACAGGGATCAATGACCATCACATCCCCCAAAACCTCCTCCATAGGGGTCAATGGCCGCCACAGTCCCCCCAGACTCCTCCATAGGGGTCAATGGCCACCACAGCCCCCACCAAACTCCTCCATAGGGGTCAATGATGACCACAGCCCCCCCCAACTCCTCCATAGGGGTCAATGATGACCACATCCCCCCCAAACTCCTCCATAGGGGTCAATGATGACCACAGGCCCTCCCAAACTCCTCCATAGGGATCAATGACCATCACATCCCCCAAAACCTCCTCCATAGGGGTCAATGATGACCACATCCCCCCCAAACTCCTCCATAGGGGCCAATGACCACCACAGCCTCCCTTGTCACCTCTACGTGGGCCCAGGGCCACCACAGGCCCCTCTTCACCTTCACAAGGGTTCAAAACCACATCTTCCCCCCAAACACCTCCACAGGGGTCAGAACCCACCACATCACCCCCAAACCCCTCCACAGGGGCCAAAACCCACCACATCACCCCCAAACCCCTCCACAGGGGCCAAAACCCACCATATCACCCCCAAACCCCTCCACAGGGGCCAAAACCCACCATATCACCCCCAAACAACTCCACAGGGGCCAAAACCCACTACAGCCCCTCTCCCTCACAGGCCACTTCCCCCCCCCCAACCTCAGCCCCTTTCATAGCCGCCCCGCCCCATCTCGAGGGCCCATTGGCTGTCAAAGCTGTCAATCATAATCACGCCCCCGCCCCTAGGAGCCCCTCTACCTCATATAGACGGTTCATTGGCTGTCGCAGCTGCCAATCAATAGTAAGCCCCGCCCAC